>NQII01000354.1:922983-959021 GCA_002778355.1 Clitarchus hookeri
ATATTCATACACGATCAACAGACAAAACAAGAAAACACAACAGGCTGAAAACCTGCTTGAAAAATAGGACAACACTGACAAAATATGTATGGGACAACACAACAAATAAACACACTCAAACACAGTAGTTTTACCAGACACAACAGAATGCAAGCCAGGTATGCCGTAGTCAAGAATATACAGTATATGTACAAAGCTTTATATATATATAATAATAATAATAAATGCAGAAGTTGAAGACCGTAGAACATCGACTTCGGGTCTCTTCGGCAAGTATTCGTTTTCGCTGTCCGAGCCACGAGGACCTGATCGCTGGTGAGAAGCAGTCCAACTCCGTATAGCGGGCAGTGCACAGGGGTGACGTCACTCACACCTACCCACGAGGCGAGACCTCGGCGGCGAGTCCAACACGTCCCTGCAAGAGGGGAGGAGGGCAGTAGCCTCCGGGCAGGTTGAGCGAGAAAGAGAGAGAGGCTGGCGGCCCGAGTGGCTTCTTCTTTGAAAGGTGTTTGCGCAACTCGCATGGGTGGGGCGGGAAATGCCACAACCGCACAGTCGGCTCAGCGACCCGGCACATCTTCACCTACCGCCTTTACTCTCTCAGCGTGATGGGCGGAGAATGATGCACGCCGACGACGATCACGACCACGCGCGTTCACGGCGATGGCACAGGGGAGCTTGGCGTGTGCTGGAGGCGAATAGTCCGTTCGCGGTTACTTCCAACATTTCTGAAGCCCTGCTGAAGTTCTACTTTCAGAATATCCGTCCGCCTCTTGCGAACAAAGCCCAACCGAGTCTTGAAAACTAAACCAAATAGACATTGCACCGCATTCGTGCGCACTCAATTTAATAATATTTTGCATAAGAAGTATTTCTTACTAGGTGTTAACAACACACATATTTTCTCACCGTTTTTATTAAATAAAATTAAATAAAATATAAGTAAAATTTTTAACTTAACCGAAAACAATTTATATAATGTTATCACTAGTTCAAAACGCTTGTTATACATAAAAATATATAGAAAGCAACCAAGCACACGATGCATGAGGTGGTTTTACAAAGATCTCATTAAAAAAGAGTGAAGAAACAGCGAGTAGACTATACATGCCTTATTTCATGCTCCTGGCTCGCATCTACAAGTGCATCGTGTTTGAGACGTACAACTTCTGTTCCGACAATTAGTTCTATTATACGTTCTATTTCACCAAGATAGCCCCCCCCCCCAGGCCCTTTTAAGGTTCAAAATCAAGGAGTTCAACTACATAGCTATTCCGGAGGCGAGACAAGGTCGGCTGTAATGTGCTTCTCAAATGCGCTTTCACCTTTACAGCCGCCACGCGAAATTCACGAGTATCCTAGCGAAGAGAATACCACGTATTGACATTTTGGAGACCGGGCGTTGTAATGAGTAACCGCGCCCAGCGACTCTGCAAACTCGTGCTTTCGCTTTCAGTCTTCAGAGCTTCAGTTTCTTATGGAGAATGACGAATACGTCATTGGGGATTATTCCCCCCCCCCCTTTTCTTTCATATCGATTATTAAGGCGGCCATCTACATCGTGCTTGAACTACGTTGCAGTGTGTGTTTAAAATTATGTTTTTTTTTAACGTGCGCGCAAAATGTTTAATCTATGAAAAGAAAACACACTTCAGACAAGTCGTATAATAAGAATAATGGCGTGTGGGGAGTGCACCCAGGGCAAGGCGACACCGTCCGAGTGACGGTCTTTCCAGCTAGGACCCGTAGGTGACGGTCATCCCCGGGCATGACAGAAATGAGACCCTAGAATGGAGCGGCGCTGGAATGCAAGGGCGGGGAAACGGGAGTACCCCGAGAAAACTCGCCGGCAAGCGGCATCGTCCAGCACGATTCCCACATGCGAAAATCCGGGAGTGAACCCGCCGGCAGACAAGTCGTATAGGGTACGTTTAAGTCAGCACGCTCATTAGAAATATTATTTTAATGCCCTCCCAACATGTCATCGTACGAAAGAGAACACTAGAACGTGAGAAGAAAACAATGGCTTTGTATTGGCTGACTGCTGGTCAATAAAATGCAGTAAGCGTGCCCAATGAAAAGTGAATAAATTGAAAGGGGGTAACTAGGAATGTAGAATCAACATAACAGCGATGGGTATAGACAGAAAAAGTTAAAAATTATGCCCTGTCAAAGTTACATTTCCACAATTATGATAATGGTATTTGATATATAAAGCATGGCTGCAATCATTCCATCGCCGTTAATGTTATGTTTAAAATTTTGTACAAAGCCAAATAATTCGAAACCAGCGGATCTGCAACACATTCATCGTCGTCATTTGACTCCGAACTCTCGAAGTTTGAATCCACTACGTGGTTTTAAGTGCTAATGTGCTATCACCTGATTTTGAATATATTTTAAAGGCCTGCGGCAGCTTCCAGACGAGTTGTAGCCGACGTTAATACTGCCAGGGGTCTAGTTGAATGATGTTCATAAGAGCATTGGGATGGAGAAAAAGGAAGCCTTGCATCCAGGCGGTCTTGTGAATCCCCCCCCCCCCCNCCTTCCTCCCTGGGTAATTAGGATAATGCAGAATGAGAGATGAGGTAATAAGAACAGTCGTCTAATCAAAATAGTCCTTTCCGAGCGTGCTGGCAGACGTAATGAGAGTAAACAAAAACTGTTGTAATTAGTACAACGTCGCTGAGATGGTATTAATTTGGGGTTGTGAGGAATCCAGTCATTATTTCCGTCCGGTAGGTCTGTTGACTTCTTCCGGCATGCCTGATGATTTGGGTGGGAGCTGCGGCGTAGTTCTCATTTTCTTGGAGTGCGCCTGTTTGTGTTTCGACGTCCCGCATTACACACGTGCGTTGCGGGTGGTGTGCACTGGTCCACTATCTTGTGGTCACGTGCGTAAACCTGGTTTTATGATTTTCACATTAAGGGCACCGCCTACTTGGAGGTTTCGAGCGCGTTTGAGGCGGGGAAGCGCGGGGAAGCGCGGTAGCGAAAAGGACGACTCTGACACGCGCGGCTGATGCCACTTCGCCCTTACGTGCTAGGCGCTGAACTGGCGCGCAGTGTTTCCGTTGTGCTGCGTACCTGTGCGACTTTAAGCTGTAAACGTATCATTTTATCGGCTGAAAGTCTATAGGAAGGTTCAGTGCAGGTCCCTGTAATAGTTGCCCATGTTTCCGACCAATATATTACGAGATACAGCAATGTGAAAAAGCCGTTTTTAGCTAAGTTGGAGGGCTCGGGAATAGCATTTATTATGTACATGGTGTTTTGAGAGTGTTATACGTACCTCGCCTGAATGTATTTTCTTTTAGTACATTTGTATCACGGGGACACGTTTAATGGTTTCGTAAAAAAAAGACGCGGATTTCAAACTCTCTGCAACGCAGTTCAAGCGTCTGGTTGGCGGCGCCCTTAACAGGAAAATTGAGATTTGCCTAATTAAATATTACCTCAAAGCTCAAAGGAACTTTTATTCAGGACGTAAAAGAATGCAGCGTTTTACGAGTTCTGAGATTCTTATTAATTTAACGCTGGCGCTTTGCCTGGATCTTCCCCTTTTGACGAGTTTATAATTTGAGCCCGTACAAACATGAAGATTATAAACGTAAATATCAGCAAAGCGCGTAGTTTTCACCTTCAAGCAGGAACAGGATGGGTACGAGGATCCTTCCGCTAATTACAGGGGTTTACCTACCCGAGAGACAGGCTGATTCCCGGCCAGCTCGAAGGAATTAATCGGGCTGGCTAGGGATAAGGGAGAAGCAGCTGGGGAATGAATACAGGGACTGGAAACAAGAGTGCCCTGAGGAAACCCCCACACAGCTGCAGTGCCTGTAATCGAACCGGGGACTCCAGCGGTGAGAAGTCGGTGCCTAACGACTTGGCCTACCGTAGGTTGACTGAGCTTTTTAACGCGTCGGGTCTTATGTAAGTAAGTTATTTGGCGTGGGGGTGGACTTAGAAACTTAAACGAACCTAATCCTGTATCTAAGAATGGTACCTACATCCATCATTCGTCTGGGATTCCAACCGAGAGCCAATAATACTGTACGACGGCTCGCCAGTTAGCCGTGTCTTAGAGCTCTGGTGCGATGAAATAATTTGGGTTACATGCTACAAAGGAATTTTTGTGTATGTCGAGATACACTGTTGCGTGTGATCAAGTGTAGAGATTATTTGAAGTTCCGAATTTACTGACTGAATATCGCTGTCATGTCATGGCGCCCAACATGGAGGATGCTGCGCGGGGAGATGACTAGTAACGTATAGAACTACACACACCTAAAAAACAGCGTTTGGTGGTGTCAACCCTGATACACGTTGTTTATTGGCACTGGTTTGTCAAAGGTTGTTGCGTTAAAGCTAGCACAGCCGCACACGAGAAATTACAGCCGTGGGCTACCTCGGTTGCACTTCGGAAACATCTACTTCAAAAGGTTTTTATTTGCCTGCGCGAACGTAGCCACTCTGCACTTAGCAAAGTAATAGCAGTGTAGAAGATTAATCTGAATAAAATTTGCTTGTTTGTAATGTGATTATGATGCTGGAGGAAACTGGTCCGGACTGTACTGCTGGAATTTACTTTTTTCCTCGTCATTTCTTCCGCGAAAATTTTCCCTCTGCAGAAATAATTATGCACGGGAGTTGCCAGGCAGCGAAAAGGGGAGGGATTTATTCTTTCAGTGAACGAAGGGAGAAACAAGAGAAATATTTCAGGCAGCGTGGTGGATGAATTCCTACCTTTTTTTTTCCTTCTTATGTTTGTTTTCCGTTTTTTCTCTCTCTTCCTTTCCGCTCTGAGATCGCGAACATGAGATAGGGCTCCGCCGAAGAGGAAGTCGTAACTGTTTTCTTTCTTTTTGTTATTTCCCGGGCATGATCTTGGGACAACACGAGCAGTCATCCATCACGCGGCGTTCTTTGCAAGTAGTGTCGCTTCGCAAGGCGGCAAACAGAGTTGTGCGATATCCATTTTTCAATATCGTTTCGAAAAAAGTGCTGTCCATATCGTTATCGGTGCGCTATATCGCTTCCAGAGAGTATATAAAATCGATGTCGACGTATTGGGAATATCGCGTAAAAAAAAGTCGTAAATACCGCTCATACCGGTATTTCAATCATCGATCCTAGTGATCACGCAAATGTTCATAATGCANTAAAATCGATGTCGACGTATTGGGAATATCGCGTAAAAAAAAAGTCGTAAATACCGCTCATACCGGTATTTCAATCATCGATCCTAGTGATCACGCAAATGTTCATAATGCAAAAATCTGTCATATAATTAGTGTTTCAAATGATATTTNCAAAAATCTGTCATATAATTAGTGTTTCAAATGATATTTAAAATATAGAAATCCAGATATCGGAACTAGGTTTTCGCTCGATTACAATAACCACTGTTATTAAATGTGCTACAATATCATTACTATCATAATTTTCTTGAAATAATTATTAAAAAATATTTTTAAATACCGCGAGAGAGAATTATTGAAAAGCATCGTCAAATATCGTGATACCGCAAAACAGCAGTATCGTTATCGCAAAATCGTCGATGTTGCACATCACCAACATCGCATATAGCTAACATATCGACATGCACACTCAAATATAGAAACAGTTAAAATTGCTCCAAATCAGCTAATTTGACTGCAGATCCGATGAAACTGCTCTATTTGAATCGGTAAAATTATATTGATCAATGTAACTGTTGGTGTTCACTGGTTAAACAGTGCTTTCCACTGATTTATAGTTAATTACGCTGACCTGGCAGTAAAACCTCGGTGCATTATACTTATTCGCCAGTAGATAACAGCTCATTAAATGAAGATTAAGTAAAATAATTCCCTGATTCAGATTTACAGTCTATGTGACTTATTGCTCTACATTTGTGAACCATATTGCAGTTGAGATATTTCAGAAATAGGTATTGTTTCGTGATTGATATATCGACCTATCGCTCAGCCGTATCGACAAGTAGGGAAGTCAGCCCCGCGGGCGTGCTCGCTCTTAATCGTGCCCGTATAGCGCCTCTGTAATTAATTATTACTTACGACGTTCGCCTACTTGCTGTGTTGTAGCGTGTTCGAGTGAGTGAGTGAGTGAATAGATTTGAGTAGCTCTTAACATCGAGGTCTTGAGAGCCGATGAGGGTGAAGCGAGGTGAGTATGGAGCAGTGTCGGAATGCAAGGGTGGTGGAAACGGGAGATCCCCCCAGAAAACCCGCCGACCAGCGGTTTCGTCCGGCACGATTCTCACGCGCGAAAATCCGGGGGGCGGCCCCACCGGGAATAGAACCCGGGACTCCTTGGTGGGAGGCGAGCAGTGTAACCACTAGTAGCGTGTTAAAGATATTGTAATTCCAATGCGACACCACTCGACGTAATCGGAGTACATTTACACGCACTGCGCGCGAATGAGTAATTAGAAATCCTATTTAGAGCCTTTTATGATTGTTTTACCTGACAATATACGAACTATATAGACGTGAAACTAGTATTGATTATTTGCATATTTTCCTCCAGAAAATAGTTACGGTTACTACTTAAAAAGTCCCATATTTGCACGTTGCAACGATGAAAAGACTGCTTGCCATGTTCTTAAGGAATAACGCGAGCGTTGTATTTTGTATTCAAAAGCAATCGCCGTTTTGACACACGTCTGTTCGAAGAGAAAACTGAACATTGGGAATTATTTATGATGTTCCTTGCACTGAAGCAAGACATTATCTTTTGTGAAGAATTTTCCCTCGGGGCCCAGAACTCGGAAGTCCAGAGCAGGCCGCGAAGACACGGGATTTATGAATATTACAAATTCGAGCCGACTTCATTAGAGAACTTGCGAAGGCGATTTGCTATTCAAATTAGCAATTTCTTTGCGTTACTCAACTTTTTCTTTGTGTAGCTTTTCTTCTTACGCAGTCTGATAGAGTGCCTTGCCAGAGTTCATTTCTACTCGCGTGACGGCGAAACGAATGTCGCCCCACACGGCCCTGACGCCAGTTAGAATAACATTAAGGTCCCCGTCTACCTGCTGCTTGTTTCCGCGTCAGAGGCCGAGAAGCGCGGAAGCGATAAGGGCGAGACTGCCACGCGCGTCAAGTACGCCATCGCCGCTCTGAAGTGGCGTGCAGTATTCTAGCCGCACACTGCGTGTAACTATGGGAGTTTCAGCGGCAGCCCTATTATTTTATTGGTGGAAAGTCTTTAGGAAGGTTCAATGCAGGGCCCTTGAGTAGTTTTGTATGTATATTATGCGTATATTCTGAGATACAACGCGTTGAAGAAGCCATTTTTTTTTTTNGCCCTTGAGTAGTTTTGTATGTATATTATGCGTATATTCTGAGATACAACGCGTTGAAGAAGCCATTTTTTTTTTAGCAATTTCGGAGTACCCTGGAATGGTATTTCTAATGTGCGTAACGTCATGAAAACACTAAACAGCCATCACTCTACTAAAGTGTGTGCTCCTTTCGTGGATGAGTACAGTGGACGCACGTTTAACAGCTTCGTTAAAAAAACCCGTATTTCAAACACACTGCGAGGTAGACGGGAGCCTTAAGAACGTTTTCGTTGAGATGTCTCTACATCAATTTGAAACGGAATCTGTATCTATGCAGTTTCGAAGTGCAAGAACTTCTTTTCCAGTAGTTAGAAACTTGAAAACTGTTAAATTTCAGCAGTTTTATTTATTAATTAAGGCTGAATTCACAATTGTCCGTCGGCATCTGTCAGTCGTCTGGTGGTCACGCGATCTTCAACCAATCGCAGGGAAACTTTTTTTTCTATCCGTCCATCCGTAAAATATTTACCAAGCTGTNGGTCACGCGATCTTCAACCAATCGCAGGGAAACTTTTTTTTCTATCCGTCCATCCGTAAAATATTTACCAAGCTGTAATTTTCTTAGATGTGAAAGTGAATGCACACCTTGAAATAAAATGTAGTGTGGTTGTTGTGTTTATTTGTATTTGTTAATAAATTAAAAAAATTTTAATATAAAAAAAATTCTTATAAATTCTTATCACGTGAAAAAATTATTTCCCCAAAATGTTTCTCTCTTGAAAATGTAATCCTAACCAAAATATATCTCCAACTAAAGGAAGATCGCGATGTTAAGTTGTCACACTGAAATTTTTCCGTGCGGAAGGTTTGACGGACGACAGATTGTTGTGAATCGCTTTCAACTGACGGATCGAAACAGCAGACGGACGACTGCCAGACGTGACGGACCATTGTGAGTCCAACCCAAGGAGTGTATAACGACAAACTACTTTCCGCACTTGCTGACAGTATTACCGAGAAAACGCCATAGAGTGTTCGCACGCAGTAAGAGGCAGGGGTATTCTTATTCGAATATGCTGATTTCGAGAGTAGCATCAGCCACAGTAGCTCTATACGGAAACCCCGGAAGCTTCAGATGAAGAGTGGGGAAGGAGATAGCAACGAGGTTATGCGACGCGGAAACGCTACTCGTATCCGGAGGCCTGTGCCAAGATTCCAAAGCAGCGGGACCGCTAGTAGTCTCGGGAGTCGTTTGCACCCCCCGCGATTCGCCCTTTTCTCCCCCGCACCGCTGCCACCCCCATGTATATTAATGATTTTTAAACTCCGCGTGGGACGGAGGTTGGAGGGTGTGCGTTATGGTGTTGTGGCGGCCCTCGGGAGACGCACAAAGCATCGGATTATGCAGATCGGACCGCCCTGAATGTATGCTTGGGAACACTCGGAAGTCCCTCCTACCCCCTTCTGCGTTCCGGCGGGACGCACTGCGACTTTATGTCTCCNTCGGAAGTCCCTCCTACCCCCTTCTGCGTTCCGGCGGGACGCACTGCGACTTTATGTCTCCGCGCGGTCGAAGCGAACGTCTGCCGGACAAGCCGGCGCCCTACTGTGTCCGGGATAACCTTCACACGTCACTGGGTTTCGCAAGTTCAGCGCTGTGCGGTATCGACTTTTCGACGTCGAATCGATGCATGCTAACCCGTGTGTGTATCGACGCGACATGTCCCGTAAAGTAATTTGTAAACTACATCGTTTTCAACGAAGAGGATAAAATGGGTTCGAGGGAGCACATCAGCTGGTTAGTGATTGCTTTCCGCGGATCAGCGTTTACTAGTTAGTTTTCCTATGTTTCCGGATAAAAAAGATTACAAAAACAAATTGTAATTTTTTTACGCCGGTGTTTTACAGTGAAATAATTTTTTTTTTAAATATAACAAAAGTTGGATTATTTTATTTTGGTGCAAGTCTATTACTCTTGCCACTCGCATACAACTTCCCGTGACAATGTGGGTACAAACATTTTAAATGTTATTTCTACTTTCTCATTTTTTGGTAATGTTTGAGTGTTACAAGTGTTATTAATTGTTAGGGGCACGTCCGTATCAACTCATCGCACACAAGGAAAAAAACACACATTTAACCGGGCAAAAATAGTCACGTTTAAACAACGGTCCCAGTGCAAGTTTATTTGGTGTTGCACACCTGTCCCATACATACCTATGTACATAAATAGATACATGTAAATATATAGAAATAGTTTAAATATGGGAGTTCGAAGTAAGCTCAGCATGTACGTATGTGAGTGTCAAAGAAAACAATAGATATGTAATGGTTACATATGTATTTAACATTGGTAAACCGTTCTACAAAGGAAAGTATACATGGCAAGATTACATATTTACAATGCAGGGTCGTCACCGGTATCAACCTCATCGTTGACCTGGTCAGAAGCAACATTGTCCGCCTGATCCGTTGTCGTTTGTCCATGCAACAAAATTTGGAAGATGTAACATGGAAGTAACTTCCGTAGGAAATGGCTTCCGTTGTTGGCGGCTTACTTTTCGTTTATCCGACACCACAGGATCTGAAGACACGAGCTTCCAATGTAGAATATCCCTATTTGTGTTTATACGAGACGTTTTTCTAGCATGAAATAAGCGTGCGTTTTTATGTAGCTTATGGCTCGCTTCCAAAACATCCTCTGACAATTGCCCTGGAGACAATGGTAAGGACTTGATTTTTGTGCCGCCATGTATTAACAGTTTGTGGACTGTGGCACTCATTTTGTACCAGCCATAAATGTCTACTAGCAGTTTTGCCGTATCCAAACAGTTCTCTTGAAACTGTTGTACCTTCGCATAGTGACCTCTAGACAGTGTGCACAGTATATGCGAAAACCTTAGTATTATCCTACTGTCCAATCCAGCGACTTTATCCGGGTTGTCAAAAAAGGTTCTTGCGGTATTGCCATCATTAATGTAACCTCCTCCTTGCTTGGGCTAATCAACTACAAGTCTCATCTCTTCGTGGAATTTGTTGGTTATAATATCTTTCCGTGCTTTTGTAGAGGCCTTCGCGTCTTTTCCCCTTGCCTGACATTGCTTAGCGTCTAGCTTATATGAAATCTGCAGAGGAAACTCGAAAGAGAGCAGTTACGCATGAGGAACCAAAATCCCGTGTTGATAGGCATCGAAGTTACAGGGTCTGTTAACGACATTATCCATGTTATTGATGTATTTTTGGTGCGACTTTGCAGATGTTACAAATTTGCGTTGATTTTGTTTTCCAAGCGTTTACGGGTTTGCCACCGAGCATAGTACTTAAAAGTACATGTGTAAAGTGCAGTTGCTTCGTATCAGATACCCGAGAAATGTTGGTTGGGCGAAGTTCACGTATCTGGGTCTCAGCACTTGCAAATTCCGGCTTCATATTCTCTTCGCTGTCTTTTTTTTCAGTCTGAAGCTTATGGGCCGACAATATTTCGTACTGGACGTACTGTGATTGCGTCATAAAATCATTTTCGCACCTCGTTCCTTACACGGCATTTCCAAAGGAACCACTGTACACAGTATAATCATAGAATCTCCGTATTTGTCGTTGTTGCGGAGATGTTGCTTGTATATACTATGCCCACCACTTCCATCCAACCCCTATTTATAGTACATGTCGATTGTGTCTATATTTGTGGGAAGGCGCTGTTCCAGAATGTCGGGCTGCACTTCATATAAACGGTTGATCGTGTGATCAAGCAATTCTTGTAATGGGCAATAGGCTTAATTTTCATTGACAACTATATTTTCTTGACAGCATTGTGTCTTTGCCTATGAAATAACATTTTGTGATGGATATATGTTTGCGCCTCTGATCTTGGCACCACGCTGAATATTTAAATAATCTTCCTTCCCACGATCTGAATAAACGATAAGGGAAAAGGCTTATTCTGGAATGTAAGGTGTGATTGTTGGGAGCGACTTGTGTGCTTTCTTCATTCTCGTGAAACTCTGTCGAGATGATTGTGTTGCAATCCTGATGACATCAGCTACCATCCGTTCACCACTCTTGATTAGGCTCTTCTGTGTGGCAAAGGCCAATTTTCCATGTTCTATCCCAGACACGAGTAGACCGACATGCCGAGCCTTCGCTCGCTCACAACCTTCTGCAAACATTTGTTTTGGCCTGCCTCGTTTGTTTGTCACGTTTTCAGCTGAACACGGAGTACTCGGCATCAGAGATGCCAGTCACAATGCAGAGTCAAGCACTGAGAGTTATTTTTGATAAACGTTTTGCTGTCGACTGTCTTTCCATCTCCTAGTCACTTTTGACACAAAACTTTTCAACGTCACGTTTAAGTTAATGTCTTTTGTCTTCAGCCAGCTCGCGTACATTATACTTGCCCATGAGGTACTCACGAAGTCTTTCAGTACACTTTGAATTACTCATGCTGTAGAACTTACCGTCTTCTGACACCGCGAACAGTTCATTTTTCGAGGTCAACGGAACACCGTCCGAATGGCTACCTGTGAACAATAGGGCTTATTTCAGAAAGTGATTCACAGTGATAGCTAGTTTTTTTTTCTGACACATTTGTGAGTAATAAGGCTTGTGTGTGGTACTACGTGGTACTTTTATTGTGGACCTGAATGTAGTAACCGTGAGTGGTTTCAGTAGTGAGGTTCTTACAACTGCCTGTAAAACGAAAGCATTTCACCTGTGGCCAGAGGCTCCATGCGCACACGTTGCCATTGACCAGGTTGTAACACACCACATTCACGTCCGTACTTGTTACCTACTTTCGCATGGCTGACACATCGCGCTTCGTCGGCCCAATTCGGCGCCGTCCGGGTTCGTTTCGTTGTGTGCTTCTGATTCATGCATTATCAGCGAACGTTTTTCAGTGCCGTTCCGGTTGACTGGCTACACTTTCGTTTTTGTTTTTCGTCCACGTTAACGTTAACGCGCGTTTTTTTTCCCTTGCGTGCGCCGGCTTACAAGCAAACGTATTCACTCGCCAGTAATAATTTAAATGTGAATATAGCCTCCGTTTGGTGACAGTTCAGTTGCCTGAGTTGCGTAAGTTCGCCCGACAACCGCCCTTCTAAGGATGCAGATCTCGGCTTCAATGCAGCAGCTCGGTAACAGCATGCAATATGCGACGTCGCCGGCTGTCTGGTTCAACTACACGGTTGGCTGCTTCCAATAGCCGGCCCGATATCAGGACCTGGGCGCCATTCCAAATCGTTGCTCTGTTTCCGGCGACATAAAAAAAAACTCTGTTGAATTGAACCCCTCTGGAGAACGTTCGCATGCAAATATCTTGGAGACAGGACGATACACAGTCTCGACATGTGTGCGTTGCACAGACATTTATATTCATACACACATGCACATAAACACACGGTACAACCCTGATAAAAAATGTATGCTTATCATAATCTTTCTTGGATTAGGCGATTAAGCCTGTTTTGGTCTAAAAGTCAGGGCTTCTATTCCATGGGTCTTCGCGGATTTTATTTACATTTCTGCTAATAACATTTTTAATAAGTTGGCATCACGTACTCCGCACTTAGTTTTTAATATGAAATCACTCTGTTCCCCACACTTATTTTATATTAAATACGAAATTACTCTATTTTTAAGATTTCCCTTGCATCAAATAGAGATTTTTGGGTCCTAATGGATTTTTATGAGAGTTATATTGTGTGTTTACGTATGCGTGTACGTTTTTGTGGTCGCGTATAGGGATTAAGGCTACAGACATCGCACAATCGTCTGCGTATGAACGCACATTTTTAAAAGTCATAATTATCACGTTTGTGGCTTAATCTCCGTAACGCTGTTGTGCGGTTAGGTTAAGTATCCGCTATCATAAACGTCATTACCGAGAACAATTTTTTTTTTTAATTGTTGCTTATTATGAACCTGTCCTCTTGCGTTTAGGCCCCTCAGTTCATGACTTTGCTACGTTTGAGTTAGTCTGAAGTGTCCGACCGTAACACAATGCGAGGCATTTCTTTGGTAACGTAAATCGCCAACACCGTCACACAGATTACGTAAATAAGTCATACAATTTTTGCATAATGTAAATATTTGTAAATCGCCCACGCCCTCCTTTTTCTTTGGAAAATATTTCCTTTGTAGTAGTTTGTTTTTGATCATGTATTATTTGGCTGTAAGCAGAGGAAATGAAAGGAAAGTAGTGGAAAATGTTTTTTGTTTTGAAAGTATTGGTTCCAGAACAGCAATAGAAATGAATGGCCTCGCAANAGGAAAGTAGTGGAAAATGTTTTTTGTTTTGAAAGTATTGGTTCCAGAACAGCAATAGAAATGAATGGCCTCGCAATGTTTACAAGTGGATTGGAAGAACGGTCGACAGATTAAGTGGCAATATTGCGTTGGCAGGAGCAGTTCCTTTCAGAGAATTCTCATGTAGCTTTGTGTCGTCACCGATAAATCCCGCATTTTCTCGGCAACACACATAAAAACAAGCCGCACGGTTCTGTTTGGCGACGTATAGATCTTTGGTTAGGAAAGAGTAAAGAAGGATGAAATACGAAATGTATCGGGGAATTTTTCGGAAGTAAGCTCACAGCTTTTGGCATCGTCCTCTTCGCGAGGGTTTTGTCGGGGTAAATAAAATTTCGATCGCTGTCTTGTCCGCCAGAGTGCATTAAGCAACCGTTGTTAAATGTTCTGGATAACTGCCACAACTCATTAAAAACTAGTACACGCTCTGCTTAAATTGTCAAAATGTTTGATCAATGTTGCACATGAAAGAAGAATGCATATTTTGTAACACCATACAATATGTTACTACAATTTACTGCTTCAAAAAAAATTAATGAAAGTTCTGGATGTATTTAATAAAAAATAGTATTAATACTCGTATATTTGCAAATTTTTGATTAATTGATTTTATGCACATCCATTTCAGACATTGAAGTTATAATTTTTATAACTAAAATAAACGTATATAAAATTAATTGTTAAAAATATTTTTCACAATAGTACTAATATGTTTCTACATACAGCCCAAGTAATTATTATAATTACCCTAATCTACGAAGGTTTTCTTGCAAAATGTTTTTTCTGAAGCATCCAAGGGGCCGCGGTAGTGTGGTGGTCAGACTACTCGTCTCCCACCAAGACGAGCCGGGTTCCCGGTGGGGGTCGCTCCCAGTTTCCCGCAGGTGCCGGACGATGCCGCAGGTCGGCGGGTTTTCTCGGGGATCTCCCGTTGCCCGCGCTCACATCACTTCACCCTCATCGGTTCTGGATGTTAAAGAGCCGTCCAAACCTCTCCACGTCACAATTCCGTGCCCAAGCTGTCACTGTCGTGTGTTAAGATGGGTGACTGGTTCGAGCCCCCAGGACCCAGGCAAGCATCGTGCGATGCAGGACTCGGCAAGCTTTTCCAACTCCACCTCCGGTGGATCTCCCGGAGGGCCTCCATTCGCCAGTAGAGCGTTGAACCCCGCAGCAAGGACCGGCCTGGAGGAAGGAAGGGGGAGTACACATGCTCTCTAGACAAGACCACGCCGACGTGGAAATGAAACCTGGCGAGGTTGGAGCTTGTTTAACAGAGCGGGACCAAACAGAAGAAATAAAGCCCCGACTTCACCTGTTCGTGCCGCGCCACCAGTTACCCAACAGGTTCTTGAGCCCGCGGGTTACATTCCCCTTCCCTCTCATCAAACTCTCCAACTTCACACACACACAGGTTGTCCACTTGTTTCTTTTTTTACTGTTGGCAGTGCTGTCGTCCTGGCACTTCCTGTCGGGTCCGTGTTTCCCGTGCTCCTTGAGGGGATGGNGGGTGGGGGGAGGGTATTACGCCTCGGTCGGGAGACGCACCAGCACTTAACCAGTTTTCAAGGGCGAAAATTGCAGTGGTTAGCCCGAGTCTTCAACCTGGGGTATCGCCTTATTCGCAGTATTATATCAATGGTGCGGCCAGTCATTGAACTCACGTGATCTGCACATACTGTGAGTGTAAGAGACGCTCTTTGGTGAAGAGACCACGTTCTTACATTTTTAAGGTTGTTGTAACCTTGTCATCTTTTATTTTTGTCTATCAGTAACCAACTGTTAAGATTTAATATTAAAATGTCAAGTCTCATACATGTATTATACAGTTCAGGATTCCTGAAACCTTAATGGGCTGATTTTGTAGTCTGTATTTTCTCAGTTGAAACATAAAAAATAATAACAAATTAATTAATCTGTGTCACGGTTACAGACGCAACTAAAACACATGAGAAAAATATCGAAGTTGACAATACCTGTAAAGACAGGCCTATACTCTGATAGTGCTCCTTTTTTTTTNAACACATGAGAAAAATATCGAAGTTGACAATACCTGTAAAGACAGGCCTATACTCTGATAGTGCTCCTTTTTTTTCCTATTTAATCTAAAAAATAAGCTACAATGAAAGAAAGAAATTAATTAATCCATGTTAATTTTTCCAGTCTTTACGTATACAGTTTGTCAGGAATTAAACGCCCAAACTACGGGAGGCCATTCCTAATAAAAAAAATGAAGTCGAACTGTCGGACAACCTCTGAAACCACATACTGAATAATTTCATCAGTTGAGGTTTTCAGTCCGCTGCATACTCGACCATTTGATGCTACTCTAGCGAGTAGCCAGTGCTACCCCAGATAAGTTTATTCTTTATCTAGGTTATTACAGCACAAATAGGAAGATTTTACACATTTAAATTTATTTTACGAAAATTGTTATTATTAGAGTTACTTACTGTTACGAACTAGCTTTNATTTTACACATTTAAATTTATTTTACGAAAATTGTTATTATACGAGTTACTTACTGTTACGAACTAGCTTTTATAAGCTTATTCATACTTGAAAGTTGCTGGGGGCGTAGCTCAATAATGACTCATGATTCGGTAGAGCACAAAAGTATAAGACGAGTTTTATAATGTGAAGATTATACACTTGCTATTAAAAAGACTATTGATCGAGGGAGCTTTAAATTGAATACCAAGATGATTATTCATCATTAAATTTAATTCACGTCATTTTATTTAAACCAAACTGGAAAGTCATCGCCTTGTTAATGTTGCCGGAGGCTGAATCTGCGAGACGGTTAACGACACACCCATCTTCCTNAACTGGAAAGTCATCGCCTTGTTAATGTTGCCGGAGGCTGAATCTGCGAGACGGTTAACGACACACCCATCTTCCTGGTCTGCTTCGCTGGTCGGGTCGCCCAAAGGACAAAAGACGAAAACACGCTGGTTCCGGGTGTTACGCCGGCCTATATCAATCGCGTGGTTCTGCGGCCCCGCCCAGTGACCGGTGGAGGCGATTTCTGCAACTGTCTTCTTTCGCAAGGATCGACGACCAAATGGTGGCGTTGCAATCCCGCTCGTTTCCAGGTTTAATGTTTGAAGGTGTGGTCAGGCAAGCCGTTCAGCTAAGGCCTGATCACACCAAAACATTACGTACAAAACTGACATGCGGAACCTGTGCACCTTGCCAGCGAAAATGTTTAGTTGCAAGCTAAAAGCATTGAGCTTCCCAACCTTAGCATAATAAGCCTTAGTATAGGTTAAACACTTTCATTACAGTTTAGGCAGTACAGGAAATCTTTTTACAGTGTACCGAGTTGACGGATACGTGATAGCCGAACATAAATCAGACCCGCCAGTGTCTGTTACAATAATTTGTGCTCTGCCTTTGTGGAAGCGATAAGTATTATTTCTCTGAACTGCGGAGAAAGGAAAGATAGATTTAAAAATTCCGGCATCCCGGTTATTAGTTCTTTTCCGATGCAAATTGTGGAAGGGAGCGGGAAAGTTTTCGCTATCACGGAGCGGTAATTCTATCTGCTCGTACCTCCCCGTCGTTTAAGACCCAATTACCGGTGAAAGATGTCAAGCAGAAGGATTCCACCGTGAAAAGGGGCATGGAACCCCCCCCCCCCCNTGACAGATCACTTAGACCCCGACGAGGAAAAACGTTGATGGAAAAATAATATTAGTTTCCATCGCTAAACAATGTGAAATGTAAAATTTCTGAAGTCAAAATATTTTATTTCTGGCAATCTGCCAAACAGAGTGAAGTAAGTCTGTTTGCATGAAATACCTTTTCGTTCCATTGTGGTTCATCTAGGCTGTTCAAAAATTTATTTGTTATGTGAGCGTTCTGGGTTTAAGTCTCGTTTGACTGTTTTCGTTTTGATTTTTATCAACATTTGCTTACTTCCTTTAGAATTTCAATTTATCATTAAAAAATTGTACTTTTTTAATTTAATTTTTTAACTATTTTATTTAACAGCCTGAGCTGTTGTAACACGTTAGGTACGCACTGCAACGTGTGATGTCATAAGATAGAGTTTCTCATACAAAACTGTGTTGTCCATCTGTACTAGTCAAAAGTCGCACAAATTTTCATCTTTATTTTCATCCATAATTCTCGTGCACAGTACATATTTTTAAAAATTTTAAAAGAAAATCTAGGAAACTTGTTATAATGAAATTCTGTAAAGTATTACACAAATTATATTATTATTAAAATTTCAAATATTTATGATTCTGTTTAAGTTTACTTATTAATTAACTATAACTTAATTTGGCATCCTTCATGGCTACATTACTTTCAGGCTAATAACAGATGCCAATGTTTTTTTTTAACTTCATTGTGAGAAATATGCAAGTCTCCTCGTGCAAAGTTAGTCTGTGTAAGTCTTCATTTACAATTAAAATCAGTGGAAATCTTATGAACTGAGATTGAAATATTTTTGTGTTTTAATAAATATTTTTAACAAAATAAACGTTCTATAGTTCCAATTAAGAAGTGGTTTTTGCTTATCCCCAAACGTCTGTAATTCTGCAACATTGCGTCACTTGCAGTTACGAAATAAGTTAGCGTGTAGCGAAGGTCACGGGTGCATATTCTGGGACACGCTGTACGGGCAACTGGCAAAGCCTTTGTGTCTCAACTTCACGAAATAATTTCGTAACGCCATTCCCAAATCCTTCTTTGTATTCGAGTAATATTGCTAGTTTCCAAAAACACCGAGTAATTATCCAATGAGAAACATTGGCGGAGCAATCAAATATATTGGAAGGTAGTAGGCAATTAGCCAATGTGAATCAGGGGTGGAGCAATTGGTCAATTAAATATATTGGAAGAAAGGAGTGGAGAGGGTCAGCCGTCTGCTGGGCGCGGTGCTGGGGATAGCACCAGCAATGTAAAGCAAATGACAAACGAAAAAAAACAATATGGCGGTCGAACGAACGTGAGAGACAAACACCAGTAATGTATAAACAAATGACAAACGAAAAACCAAGATGGCGGACGGTATCTGTGACGCATACCAAGATGACGGACTGCACCGACCAAGATGGCGGAATGAGCATGGTTGGAGGGAGTGCGGGGACCTCCGGAAATTTAATTTTTTTTAAATACATTTTTGGAATAATTTTTTAATATTTTAAAAATGTGTTTTGTTATTTTTTTTTATATTTTTAATTTTTTTATTTTCTGGACTTTTAAGATCAAAGTTTACCGAGGTCAAGGTCAAATGTCACCAGGGCCAAGATAAAAGGTCAATGTCAAGGTCACCTGAATCTATTAGGGCATCCGGCTGACCGGAATGACAGAGCACGAACAGCTCCGACGCTTCGGTCCCAAGTACCGATGTGCCGAAGTCCCCATAATCCCTCTACTCAAGTCATACTCAGTTGGCTGGCAAGTTCAAAGAAAGTTCTGAGTTTTCGAAGGTTGCACGAAATTGTATACTATCCACAACGTACTAAGCCAACAGGTGAAAAGCGTGGGTGGAAGATACTTATTCTACATATATTTTTTCTAGGGATAATAAAAAATGAGATGATGAACCGAATAATCTTGGTCTTACTTCCTTAAGAGAATAAAATAAGTACGTTTGCATGAGTGACAAACAACAGATTTTCAGTTAATTGAAGCTATAATTGAATTAAAAATTGTACAGAAAAATTATAGAAATTGACCTAGAAGAGATTTGCATTGTAACAGCTATGTTGAATTTAAGAGAGACAGACAGAAAGATCTGACCGGAAAATTACCACAGACGCTATATTTGAGAACTGAAGACTAGTGATAAGGATCTTACGTTGCTTAATTTGTTTTTCCACAGAGAGAACTGATTAGCGCGTGATTGAAGTATTGTTTCTCTGTAGGCAAGCGCGTAAAATAATTTGGCTGTGCCGTGTTTCATAACTCCAGGTAAATTTCCGTAGCTGCTAATTAATTGTGCAAGAGAAGAATGAAAGGGGGGAAAAAAAATCATGTTTCTACGTAACGTGCGAGGTATAACAAGTCATGTATTTTTAGGCGATTACGTGCCGAGATTCTCATATTCTTACGAGCCGTGTCTTCGTGCTTTTCGAAGCGGATAAAGGGGGGGAAATGGGGAGAAAAAAGCGGAGAGTTTTAAATAATTTATTACTTCACGCCGAGCTGTAAGCGGTGAATACAAATGAGCCATGAAGCAGCGGCGCTAAATATTTCACGGGGGAGAGGGCGCGAAGAGACGGCCGCGCTGATTGGCTGTCCGGGCGAGCGCGCTAAGTGCGGCTCCGCGAAGGACCCAATTGGCGGGGCGGGCTCTCTCTCCTTTTCTTTCTTTCCCGCTGTCGGAAGCGATCGCGAGTCATGCCGGAGTCGGTACGGTACGCCTTCCTGCCTCTCTCGCGTTCGGGGTTTCAATTTGCAGAATACTTATGAACGAGACTGGCTACAATTAGTCAATACGGTACGTGAGAAGGGAAACGCAGCTAGGCTAGGGCTCCCGTGTATAGTCTATTAGGAATTTCTTCACAATTTTTTAAATACAATTTTTGAAAAATCATTTTATGTACGTGTTTTGTTGTTTCCTAAATACGCAATGTATCACAAGCGTTTTATACTACTGTTAACTTAAAATAACACTAAAGTAGACTACCATTTTTTTTTGTTAATTTTAACTCTTATTTATATTTTACCTGTAACTTGTAATATTTCATTTATAATCCACATGAATAACAGTGAGAATATAGGTGTGTTGGTAATGCCCAGTAATAAATAGTTATTATGTAAAATATTATTAAACTCAAGTGCGCATGAATGCGGAGCGCTGTCCTTTTGATGTAATGTTATAGACTCGGTTAAGTTTTGTTTGCATGAGGTAGATGAATATCCTGGCAGTAGAACTTCATCAGGGGTTTAAGAAAAGTTGGAAGTAACCGCGAATGGACTTTATCCAAATTATCCAATGTTTTTGCAGAATTGTTTATCAGAATTATATATATGCCCGCGGCCAGAGCAGTCTATTTTATGAACACTTATCTTTAGTAAATAAGCGTAGATTCACGTTACCCCTATGCTCACTAAGCAGTGTGCCCGCGTGCGACGACAGCAGTGGGTCTACGTTTGTCGACTGTGATTCATCAAGACATGTGGCGCATGAAGCGAGTTTTGTGGAAGTTTGGTAAAATGCACGTGATTAAAAAAACGGCTGGATATTTCACAGCGGCATCTAAACACGAAAATCATTTAACAAATGTTTCGTTGTTCAAATACCAAGTTTCACGGTCTCATTTCAGCCCCAAGAATTAATATTTTTTTTGGACGTGAAAATGGCTAAAACGGGCGTCTTCATAATACGCTTTAGCTGCTAAATTCTTTAAACGTAAATTTCACAGTGGTCCTTAGACACGTATCATGCTTTTATCTTTATTGGCATTCCATAAATATATAGGGTCGCCGCTTTAATTGGCATTCAGACGAGTCACTGACGGAAAGGCTGCTCGCTAGGTGTGAGCCCCTTGCGCGTAGAGACGATGTGGCAAGTGCGGGTGAGCGAGAGTCGACCTTAGAGCTAGCACGTTTCCTCGCTGTATAGAGCCTCCCAATTCTCTTCTACCACTCACTCAACGCGTTTCGAGTCCTCAAATGCGCAAAATAGCTTCAGCCGGGCGGAACCAGTAACTCTTCAAGACTAGCAGCATTAATTTAGTGTTCTGGTTGTTGCAGGTAATACATTTTTGATGTGTGTTGTACACATATAGTTATTCCAGCCAATGAGGTGTAGACTTTGTGTTCGGGTATAGTAATAACGGATCATTCTTAACCCAGAGCAGTAGTACGGTTTATGAACCAGCTACTCACAGGTAAGACAATCTGGAATGGGCATTAAGAGGAGAGGTTTCGGGGTCTCTTAACATCGAAGTCTTGGCAGCCAATGAGGATGAAGCGAGGTGAGCATGAAGCAGCGTCGGAATCCAAGGGCGGGGGAAACGGGAGATCCTCGAGAAAACCCGCCGACCAGCGGCATCGTACGGCACGATTGCCACGTGCGAAAATCCGGGAGTGACCCGCCGGGAATCGGGAATCGAACCCGGCTCACTTAGGTGGCAGGCGAGTAGTCTGACCACTACACCACCGCAGCCCCTCATGGGCATCAATCTCCGTAGTGCAATGTACTAGCCAATAAAATCCTTTCTCTGCGTTATGTAGTTTGCAGTTATCTACACTGGGCGTAAACGCGTTAAAAAAAAAGCTAGAGGTAATTTTGGAATATGTTAAGTCTAGTATCTACACTAAATATTAAAATACAGTTGAGAAGNCTGACCACTACACCACCGCAGCCCCTCATGGGCATCAATCTCCGTAGTGCAATGTACTAGCCAATAAAATCCTTTATCTGCGTTATGTAGTTTGCAGTTATCTACACTGGGCGTAAACGCGTTAAAAAAAAAAGCTAGAGGTAATTTTGGAATATGTTAAGTCTAGTATCTACACTAAATATTAAAATACAGTTGAGAAGNAAAAAAAAAGCTAGAGGTAATTTTGGAATATGTTAAGTCTAGTATCTACACTAAATATTAAAATACAGTTGAGAAGCTATGCTAGTAAACCTAAAGCCACATCATAGCTGCAAACTGAATAGTCATAAAGCATCCCCGTTCACAAGTCGTATGCAGGTTGAAATCATGTCTCTTAGTGTGTCCTCCGTTCTCACTCGGCACTAAAGATATTCTGTCTACGAGAAACCTCTGCCATGTTTTAAAAAAATTCTTTGAAACTACGTGATACTACTTACAAAACACCCTCCAGAATTATCCAAGTTCGCGGAACCCATAATTTTAGATTTTGCTTTTTTAATTTTGCTGAGAAGAAATGTTCGTGAAATATAAATATCTAACTACCATGTACAGAAAGACACGACTGGCGTTACGTAAAATTTAATTATGAAAATGTCTTCATCTTCGCGGCAAGTAGCAGATCACGAATATTTGATCACCTGAATTGTGTTATTGAATATGATGTTCATTAAANTTCATCTTCGCGGCAAGTAGCAGATCACGAATATTTGATCACCTGAATTGTGTTATTGAATATGATGTTCATTAAAAACTACGTCAAAAGAAAACTTATGATCATTGCGAGTGACATCACACCTTAATTAAACCTTTGACTATGTGCGAAAGTTTATGTAATTTATAAGTATAGTTTTTCGGGAATATGGTAAGGCTTATTTAAAAAAAGTCACGACAGAAANCGAAAGTTTATGTAATTTATAAGTATAGTTTTTCGGGAATATGGTAAGGCTTATTTAAAAAAAGTCACGACAGAAAGTTATAGTTTAGTGACATTAGTAAGCCTTATAGAATTGCGTACAGATGTTAGTAACGAATAGCTCTTCTCAATTTTCAGCGAGGATGTATTAAGACGGTCGAAGTTGTGCGATCTTGAATTCGTGCTAATTTTGAACATTAATAATGAGCTCGTGTAAGCGACGTAACAGTAGCAATAACTTTTCGTTTTGTGTGTTGGGGAACTAGGAATAGCATTTCGTATTGCCTCGCGAAGTTTACTGGAGAGATGCCGTTATCTTTCCATTTTGAACAGCGTTTCCACATTCCAACACCTTCGTCATTCCAGGTGTGGCTGCTTTCCAGGTGGAGAAATCAACAGAAAGTTTAATTCCCCCGATCCAAACTTTCTGTTGTCAGTTTCACAATTTGTGTAGGTGTCCAAAGCAAGTCCTTTGACATAGCCAAAAACTACATTCCCATACGGATATCTCTTAAAATACACATACACTATGAATGCCTGCGTATCTTGTGTAGATAATTGCATTCAACATTGCTACACACATTTGCCAATAAAATTATACCTTCACCACCCTGAATCCCATTATGAGTCTTTATTTTGCTTGTGTGCTTCAAATTTAAACGTGGAAAATAGCTCCAGATTAAGTTTACCTCTTTCGCAGTTAATTAAAAATTTTCGAAATCAAACCTTTAAAAAAAATTATGTAATAATTATATTTATTTTAACAGTCACTCTGGCTGGTATTTCCCCATCGAATTTGACAGCTTTTGTATTAATCTGCTTTTAGACTATGCGAAATTTACTTCGTACAAGACCTCGCATGAGAAATTTCTTTTGAAAATATTAGGAAAAACTTATGAAAAATGAAACATTCTGAAAGGGATACTGGCACGTTAAGATATCTGGCAGATTTTTGTGTCATGTATAGGTTGTCCACCCACAGAGAAAACAGGGAAAAGTCAGGAAATTCACGTGACATGGAAATTTCAGGGAATTTTCGCCTGGGTCAGGGAAGATGTAAATAATTACTGCTCTGCTTAAGGTGTTAGTTGTGTGAACACATGATATAATTATGAGCACATGCATTTAAAAATTTCAGTTTTTAAGTTTATGAACAGGCAATAATAAATCTTTGCCAAGTGAAACAGGACCTATATGTACAAAATAAAGTATTCATGTGCTTGCAATGGGCACTCGTGTGAAGTCGATAGCATGTATCGCGAGAAATATCGAATGGATGAATAAAATGTTGACCCTGCTTGCTTGGTCTGTTGCTGTGTAATTTAGTTCTACATCACTGATTGCATATTTGTTCCATCAGAGGTGAAAAAATATGTTAGTACATTGAAGGTTTCAGTTCTGAGAATCGGCCAGGGGAAACAGGGAAAAGTCAATGGAATTTTGAAATAAACTTTCAGTGCACATTCTGTATTTAGTTTTCTTTCTCCAACATTCAATATTGAAATTTATGTTCTACAAAAAATTTTTTTAGTTAATTTTTGGCGTAGCAGTGTTTTCTAAAATAAAAAGCGCTTTGAATGTTTTTTTTTTGTTTCAAATTGATGCTTTGAGAAGGAATTTCTTTAACGTCTATTCCCATTTAAACTCCTTGGCTGCAAGTTTTTAAGGTGTACGGTCCTTACAGATCGGCTTCGCCTATTATGCAGAAATTCGTAGTTTCCGTGTTATAATTTCAGTTCCAGAGGTATTATTGGAAATGTTTGATTACGTAGAATTTACAATTTACTAGTGGCNTTCCGTGTTATAATTTCAGTTCCAGAGGTATTATTGGAAATGTTTGATTACGTAGAATTTACAATTTACTAGTGGCTTTGTATCTTAATTTTTACAGTGTAATATTTCCTGCTTGCAAAAAAAGGCACAAACTTATTGTTAAAATACAAATTGGTTCCTGACGTTTTACAACTAGCGGATAACAAACATACAGTGAAAATTAAGCACAAAAATACTAAACAACTCGTTAAATGTATATTTCCTATAATCATGAATTGTCAGTAGCTACTCTGGATCCGAAGTTATGACGTGGAAACGAAGAATTTCTGTAAAAGAGGCGAAGCCCGCGCCTTAAACGAAGATGTACCACCAGAGCTAAAAAAATGTCTTCTCCATAAAATAATTTCCAGGAAGTAATTGGAGTAGTCGCACTTATTTCGTATTAAGCTTCAACCAGGAGCACCGGCCGCCGTCGTCGTCGCTGAAGGACGCTCTGCAGCGCCGCGGCGACGCTGTCCTGCCGCATCGTCTACACTCTGCTCACTGTTAAGGCCCCCGCCTATAAACGTGTCCCCATCACACCGATGCACGAAAGTAACACAAACTTCAGGCGAGGTACGAATAATGCTCTCGATGCATCATTCCCATTTGTAAACGCTACTGCCGAGCTCTCCAACATATCTAAGAACGGCTTCTTCACACTGCTGTATCTCATAATTAGGGGCAGTGACATTTCGCGAAAAGATTTCGAGACAAGATAGAGCCCAAAGCATTGTAGGGTCGTCCAACTTCTTTGATTCGCTGAAAAATGTTATGGCCCGTGTTAACCGTTTGCGCACGATTCACGAAAGTTCAGTGTCGGAGTTACTTTCCTGAGTGGCTTGGTCAAAGACGGACACGGCACCAGCAGCCAATGGAGGTATAACAACAGCTGAGGTGTGTATATAGTATTGGTGTCTACTGTGTGCTCCTATGTTTACGCGAAAAGTCAGTGGCCCTACTCACAATGTACTGATCGGAAACATGCGAAAGTGAACCTTCCTGCAGACTTTCCGTCGATAAGATAACAGCGTCACCGCTGAAAGTCCAGTAGATGCATGCAGCACGAGAAGAACACTGCACGCCAGTTCGACGCCTTGCGCTTAGGAGTGCCGGGGGCACTAGGTTCGCGTGCCAGTGTCGCCCTTATCGCTCGCTTGCTTCTGAGTCTCAAACGCGCTAGCAAACTCCTACCTGGCGCTTGAACTGCGTTGCAGTGTTTGGAATACACGTTTCCCCGCGAAACCATCAAACGTGAGTCCAATGCACCATGTTTCAATGTTACAAAGGCGTTATGAGAACAAACGTGCCCTCCTGGAGCTGTTGGGTGCACAGTATTGTATTTTGGGAAGGGATGAACCTCTGCAAAATAAGAAAACCGCCTTCTCCCGGCGAAGTAAAAAATAATTTAAAATGCACGCTCAAGAGAAACTTACTGCATAATTCTCAGTTAATTTTCCAAAATGGTTCATGTTAATTTGTACTTTGGCTTGAGCTCCCCCACGCCCTTCTTGCGTACGCACTTGTAGTGAAGTATGACTACGTGGACGGCCCAGGGTGGTCTCGCTAGCCAGAGGCGAGACAGGCGCACGGAGTGGCGAAGCAACGGAGCCGCGCAGTCAGCATGTCGCGGGGGGGGCAGTGACTCAGCTCCGGTGTTGGTGCGCCGTCTGGCGCGGCCCCGTCCACCCCGCGGCCGGCCACTGCACTTCCGCTGCGCGCGCATCTGCAACCTGTCCCATGGGTGCTTCTCGCTCCGCCTGCGTCTTCGCCTACCCGCCTTGCGCTGCTGTTGTGCGAGTGGTGTCGCCAGCTTCTCGCAGGCGCCGCGCCAGGCGCAATAAGAAGAGTTTGAAAGAAACGTCGACTCACTTTGAAATTAAGGCGCCCGTCTACCTGGCGCTTGAACTGCGTTGCAGAGTGTTCGAAATACACGTTTTTCAACGAAACTATTAAGCGCGCGTCCAATGTGATGATCTTCGAAAAGAACACACACTTCAGACGAGAGCTGTTAAGTACTTTCAAAATATCACGTACGTTAGAAACATCAATTCAGAGTACCGCTAAAAACGGCCTTTCCAAGGCGCTGTAGCTCAAAATGCACGCATCAGATACATATAAAACTACTATAGGGGCCTGCATTGAACCTTCCTAAAGACTTCCCACTAATAATATTATATGGTCACCGCTGAAATCCTCATAGGAACACGCAGCACGACGAGAACACTGCACGCCAGTTCAGAGCCTTGCGCTTAGCGGCGATGGCGTACTTGATGCGCGTGGCAGTGTCACCCTTATCGCTCCCGCGCTTCTCGGCCTAAAGGTGGGAAAAAGTTCCAGGTAGACGGGCGCCTTAAATATCACGTAGCTCGGTTATGCAATTTTTCTCCTTAAATATTGTCTCTGTTTACATCGGAATTAAGAAAGACTTGCCTTTTATAAGTTGTAATTTGGTGGAACCGAATGTGCTGTATGGGAACTGCAAAGAAGGTGTTGCGTACATTTGTATGTTTATAAAAATAACCCAACATAGTTATTATTCTATTTTAAACACCAGTCTCTATGTGCCGGTAATAACCTCATCTCTCACACAAATTGAAACGAATGTGCGCATAAAGTACTTCAAATCGTTTATTTCTTTATCGTTCAAATAAACAAACGAGATTTGTAACTTCAACGTCCGTTACAACCGTGACATAATACGCGATATACAAGTCCTCAAGGAAGTTGGGAGGGATAAGAATGAATGCAGAAAACGAAAGAAAATTATTGTCCCTTGAATGAAATTAGTCAACGCCACGTTACCTTCACGTTGTGTTGAAATCGGGCCAACTTCTCGCCTGAAAATTTTACGTAAAGGACTTTGCCTGCCAAGTTTGCACCACGAAATTTAACTGGGGAATCAATATTACAGATATTCCTTCTCCGTACATTAATTTTAAAGATAAACTGGTTTCAACAAAAATAAATATATTCAACGCAACTTTCTCAGAAATTACCATGTCAAAAGACTCGTTAAAAATATGTATTTATTACTTTTTATAAAATGTAGTTTTTAATGTTAAATTTTAAGAAAAAAATATATCAAACCCAAAAATTGGCAATATTTCGTAACGTGCAAGTATTCCTTAAGAAACGTCAAGTAATACACGTTTTGTTTGAAACCTTTATCGTTAAAATTTATGCATTGAGAATAAATGTCTTTATCGTTGATTCGTCATTTAAATCCCGTGGCTTCAGGCTTGGTAGAGAGCGCCTTTAAGAATGCCGCCTACTGGGAATTTGTTTTTGGCGCGATTGAGGCTCGGAAGCAAGTGAGCTATAAGGACGAAACTTACACCCGCGCCTAGTACCCCGTAACTCTTACGCGTAAGGCTCTGAACTAAGATGCAGTGTTTCCGTCGTGCTGCGTGTACCTGTGGGACTTTCAGCGGCGACTGCAATTATCTCATCTATGGAAAGTCTGTAGGAAGGTTCAATCGCATGTTTCCAATCAGTATGTTATCAGACACAGCAATACCGTTTTTAGCTATGTTGAAGGACTCAGAAACAGCAATTACAATGTACATGACGTATTGAGATTATTTTACATACCTCGTATAAAGCGGTTTTTTCTTTACGTACATTGGTATCAGGGGGAAACGTTTAATGGTTTCTTAAAAAACAGGCGTATTTTAAGCACGTTGTAACGTAATTGAAGCGCCAGGTATGCGGCGTCCTTTAACCTTTGCCGGCAGGCCAGTGCCGGCGGCCGCCGGACGGACAGCAACGCGTGCCGTGGTCGACGCGTGTACGCACGGACCTGCGCTGCGACAACGCCCACTTCTTCAAGGGGCCCCTTGCGCGCGTTCACACACACACACACGCACAGGGGTTTAATTGGCCGCTACCTCATTACCTGGCGGGCAGGTCGCCATCTCCGGGCGGCAGCCCCTCGCATGGTTTACCGCGGCGGTCACATTAGCCCGGGTAAACAAACCTCCCCTCCTCCCCCCTCCACGGGCATCCACTCTCTCCCCGGGGAGCGCTATAGCTGCGCGCGGCTCCGCAAATAATCAGCGCCTCGCGTCATACGCTCCCGTGCTAAGCCGGCCGTGTGCACCCGCGCACTAATTACCGCCGTGATCCACACCGCCTCGTGTTCTTACATAAACACTACCCACCTACTGAAGGCCTGCTGAGCGCTTCTTCCCGCGTTTGAGGCCGAGAAGCGCGGGAGCTACAAGGGCGACAGTGCCACGCTCATCAAGCGCGCCATCGCCACTAAGCGCAAGGCTCTGAACTGGCGCGCGGTGTTCCCGTACCTATGGGACTCTAATTAGTAGCAAGCAGGGACGTAGTCAGAAATTTCCGAAAGGGGGGTTGCAGATTAATTTTTTTGGGAAAAAATAAAATACGAAAGTTGTAATATTACAAAATTATTAGCTCAAAAAATTATTTACAACCAATGGGTTAACACACAGGGATGGAACTACAAAGTGCTATACACCTATTTCGTATTCAAGGGGGATTGAAAATTGATGATATGTGAAACAATCAAAGACGTTAAATTATGTTTAGTTCAGAAAATTATTTATAAACAGAGATGGAACCACACAATGCNTGTGAAACAATCAAAGACGTTAAATTATGTTTAGTTCAGAAAATTATTTATAAACAGAGATGGAACCACACAATGCTATAAAAATTCATCATTTTTAAGGAGGGTCACATTTATTATATGTAAAAAAATTAAAGCTGTAGTTTTATTAAAATTTCAGTTTTGAATATTTTATTTTAATTTTGTTAGGAAGGTGCTTCCCGATATCTTCCCCCCTCCCCGGCTACGCCCATGGTGGAAAGTCTTTAACAATGTTCATTGTAGGCCCCTTGAGTATTTATATTTTATTAATAACACGCATCCCGCGTCCCGAAATATATTTGTTCGTTGGAAGGCACACACTGGCGAAACTCGCAGGCGGGCTACCGCAATAAATATTAAGGGTTGGGCGAGCGTGCTCGAAGAATGACACCAGGATCCCGATGCGGAATGAACACGTGGCGTAGCAGCTGCGTCTCGCAGCTGCAAAGGGGACGCAAGCTCACACCAGCAGCGGCGTCTCTCCCGAGCCAGCTACCTCAATAAATGATGAGAGCTTTTGGTGAGCATGTCAGAATAATAGCGACGCAATATCTGNCGAGCCAGCTACCTCAATAAATGATGAGAGCTTTTGGTGAGCATGTCAGAATAATAGCGACGCAATATCTGGAGGCAGCGGAAGAAACACGTGCGCCGACCAAAGAACCACCAAGGGTTCCAGCACGTGCAGTGCAGAACAATAAACGTCTATGCCAGAAGCGAGAGACGACGCCGGGCCACGTGCGGGTAGCCGGGGCGCCGAACACGTGTTTTACGACCCAGGGGACGCGGCGGTCAGCCCAGACACCTGCAGAGGGGATGCAAGTTTAATATGGCGAACGAGCATACAAAACCACGAGAGAGAGGAAGGAATGGGGCAGTCGGCCGACGTGAAGCGCGGAGTGCGGAATGGATCCGGGACGAGTCCGAGAGAAGGCATCGAGACGCCAACGGCAGTCGGCCGTCGTCAAACGAGCTGTGCGGAGTGGAGCTAGGAGGAGTTCGAGACCAGGCGTCGAGACGCCCACACTGGTCAGCGAGGAACTGATGCAGCCAGGCGTCGCAGCCCATCCACAGAAGGAAGGAGCAGTCCCGAGGACACCGGCTGGGAGATCAACCCTCGCCTCGAGACAAGCTAAGTAGAAACATACAGGAAGTGCAACGAACCTTGCTCCCCACGGCGCAAATCCCTGCGTCAAGCTTTACGTAGCCTATGTAGTTCGGGGGAGGGGAGAGTTGTCTCGTGTGTTCATGTAGAAGTTAACCCATTAAGCAAAAATAAAACTGTCATATGTTAACTCGCAAAGAAGGTGAATTTATTTGGTAAATTGGACCTAGGGATAGTAACGTCAACATATTTCTATGCCCTAACACTGAGGGCTAACATCATTGCTGGTGCATTACGCATAGAGCAGAATCAATACCTACTTGTAAACCATAGAACTAGGGAGGTATCAAATAAGAGAGCCGCGCAGTCAGCATGTCGCGGGGGGGGCAGTGACTCAGCTCCGGTGTTGGTGCGCCGTCTGGCGCGGCCCCGTCCACCCCGCGGCCGGCCACTGCACTTCCGCTGCGCGCGCATCTGCAACCTGTCCCATGGGTGCTTCTCGCTCCGCCTGCGTCTTCGCCTACCCGCCTTGCGCTGCTGTTGTGCGAGTGGTGTCGCCAGCTTCTCGCAGGCGCCGCGCCAGGCGCAATAAGAAGAGTTTGAAAGAAACGTCGACTCACTTTGAAATTAAGGCGCCCGTCTACCTGGCGCTTGAACTGCGTTGCAGAGTGTTCGAAATACACGTTTTTCAACGAAACTATTAAGCGCGCGTCCAATGTGATGATCTTCGAAAAGAACACACACTTCAGACGAGAGCTGTTAAGTACTTTCAAAATATCACGTACGTTAGAAACATCAATTCAGAGTACTCCAAAACCGCTAAAAACGGCCTTTCCAAGGCGCTGTAGCTCAAAATGCACGCATCAGATACATATAAAACTACTATAGGGGCCTGCATTGAACCTTCCTAAAGACTTCCCACTAATAATATTATATGGTCACCGCTGAAAGTCCCATAGGTACACGCAGCACGACGAGAACACTGCACGCCAGTTCAGAGCCTTGCGCTTAGCGGCGATGGCGTACTTGATGCGCGTGGCAGTGTCACCCTTATCGCTCCCGCGCTTCTCGGCCTAAAGGTGGGAAAAAGTTCCAGGTAGACGGGCGCCTTAAATATCACGTAGCTCGGTTATGCAATTTTTCTCCTTAAATATTGTCTCTGTTTACATCGGAATTAAGAAAGACTTGCCTTTTATAAGTTGTAATTTGGTGGAACCGAATGTGCTGTATGGGAACTGCAAAGAAGGTGTTGCGTACATTTGTATGTTTATAAAAATAACCCAACATAGTTATTATTCTATTTTAAACACCAGTCTCTATGTGCCGGTAATAACCTCATCTCTCACACAAATTGAAACGAATGTGCGCATAAAGTACTTCAAATCGTTTATTTCTTTATCGTTCAAATAAACAAACGAGATTTGTAACTTCAACGTCCGTTACAACCGTGACATAATACGCGATATACAAGTCCTCAAGGAAGTTGGGAGGGATAAGAATGAATGCAGAAAACGAAAGAAAATTATTGTCCCTTGAATGAAATTAGTCAACGCCACGTTACCTTCACGTTGTGTTGAAATCGGGCCAACTTCTCGCCTGAAAATTTTACGTAAAGGACTTTGCCTGCCAAGTTTGCACCACGAAATTTAACTGGGGAATCAATATTACAGATATTCCTTCTCCGTACATTAATTTTAAAGATAAACTGGTTTCAACAAAAATAAATATATTCAACGCAACTTTCTCAGAAATTACCATGTCAAAAGACTCGTTAAAAATATGTATTTATTACTTTTTATAAAATGTAGTTTTTAATGTTAAATTTTAAGAAAAAAATATATCAAACCCAAAAATTGGCAATATTTCGTAACGTGCAAGTATTCCTTAAGAAACGTCAAGTAATACACGTTTTGTTTGAAACCTTTATCGTTAAAATTTATGCATTGAGAATAAATGTCTTTATCGTTGATTCGTCATTTAAATCCCGTGGCTTCAGGCTTGGTAGAGAGCGCCTTTAAGAATGCCGCCTACTGGGAATTTGTTTTTGGCGCGATTGAGGCTCGGAAGCAAGTGAGCTATAAGGACGAAACTTACACCCGCGCCTAGTACCCCGTAACTCTTACGCGTAAGGCTCTGAACTAAGATGCAGTGTTTCCGTCGTGCTGCGTGTACCTGTGGGACTTTCAGCGGCGACTGCAATTATCTCATCTATGGAAAGTCTGTAGGAAGGTTCAATCGCATGTTTCCAATCAGTATGTTATCAGACACAGCAATACCGTTTTTAGCTATGTTGAAGGACTCAGAAACAGCAATTACAATGTACATGACGTATTGAGATTATTTTACATACCTCGTATAAAGCGGTTTTTTCTTTACGTACATTGGTATCAGGGGGAAACGTTTAATGGTTTCTTAAAAAACAGGCGTATTTTAAGCACGTTGTAACGTAATTGAAGCGCCAGGTATGCGGCGTCCTTTAACCTTTGCCGGCAGGCCAGTGCCGGCGGCCGCCGGACGGACAGCAACGCGTGCCGTGGTCGACGCGTGTACGCACGGACCTGCGCTGCGACAACGCCCACTTCTTCAAGGGGCCCCTTGCGCGCGTTCACACACACACACACGCACAGGGGTTTAATTGGCCGCTACCTCATTACCTGGCGGGCAGGTCGCCATCTCCGGGCGGCAGCCCCTCGCATGGTTTACCGCGGCGGTCACATTAGCCCGGGTAAACAAACCTCCCCTCCTCCCCCCTCCACGGGCATCCACTCTCTCCCCGGGGAGCGCTATAGCTGCGCGCGGCTCCGCAAATAATCAGCGCCTCGCGTCATACGCTCCCGTGCTAAGCCGGCCGTGTGCACCCGCGCACTAATTACCGCCGTGATCCACACCGCCTCGTGTTCTTACATAAACACTACCCACCTACTGAAGGCCTGCTGAGCGCTTCTTCCCGCGTTTGAGGCCGAGAAGCGCGGGAGCTACAAGGGCGACAGTGCCACGCTCATCAAGCGCGCCATCGCCACTAAGCGCAAGGCTCTGAACTGGCGCGCGGTGTTCCCGTACCTATGGGACTCTAATTAGTAGCAAGCAGGGACGTAGTCAGAAATTTCCGAAAGGGGGGTTGCAGATTAATTTTTTTGGGAAAAAATAAAATACGAAAGTTGTAATATTACAAAATTATTAGCTCAAAAAATTATTTACAACCAATGGGTTAACACACAGGGATGGAACTACAAAGTGCTATACACCTATTTCGTATTCAAGGGGGATTGAAAATTGATGATATGTGAAACAATCAAAGACGTTAAATTATGTTTAGTTCAGAAAATTATTTATAAACAGAGATGGAACCACACAATGCTATAAAAATTCATCATTTTTAAGGAGGGTCACATTTATTATATGTAAAAAAATTAAAGCTGTAGTTTTATTTAAATTTCAGTTTTGAATATTTTATTTTAATTTTGTTAGGAAGGTGCTTCCCGATATCTTCCCCCCTCCCCGGCTACGCCCATGGTGGAAAGTCTTTAACAATGTTCATTGTAGGCCCCTTGAGTATTTATATTTTATTAATAACACGCATCCCGCGTCCCGAAATATATTTGTTCGTTGGAAGGCACACACTGGCGAAACTCGCAGGCGGGCTACCGCAATAAATATTAAGGGTTGGGCGAGCGTGCTCGAAGAATGACACCAGGATCCCGATGCGGAATGAACACGTGGCGTAGCAGCTGCGTCTCGCAGCTGCAAAGGGGACGCAAGCTCACACCAGCAGCGGCGTCTCTCCCGAGCCAGCTACCTCAATAAATGATGAGAGCTTTTGGTGAGCATGTCAGAATAATAGCGACGCAATATCTGGAGGCAGCGGAAGAAACACGTGCGCCGACCAAAGAACCACCAAGGGTTCCAGCACGTGCAGTGCAGAACAATAAACGTCTATGCCAGAAGCGAGGGACGACGCCGGGCCACGTGCGGGTAGCCGGGGCGCCGAACACGTGTTTTACGACCCAGGGGACGCGGCGGTCAGCCCAGACACCTGCAGAGGGGATGCAAGTTTAATATGGCGAACGAGCATACAAAACCACGAGAGAGAGGAAGAAACGGGGCAGTCGGCCGATGTGAAGCGCGGAGTGCGGAATGGATCCGGGACGAGTCCGAGAGAAGGCATCGAGACGCCAACGGCAGTCGGCCGTCGTCAAACGAGCTGTGCGGAGTGGAGCTGGGAGGAGTTCGAGACCAGGCGTCGAGACGCCCACACTGGTCAGCGAGGAACTGATGCAGCCAGGCGTCGCAGCCCATCCACAGAAGGAAGGAGCAGTCCCGAGGACACCGGCTGGGAGATCAACCCTCGCCTCGAGACAAGCTAAGTAGAAACATACAGGAAGTGCAACGAACCTTGCTCCCCACGGCGCAAATCCCTGCGTCAAGCTTTACGTAGCCTATGTAGTTCGGGGGAGGGGAGAGTTGTCTCGTGTGTTCATGTAGAAGTTAACCCATTAAGCAAAAATAAAACTGTCATATGTTAACTCGCAAAGAAGGTGAATTTATTTGGTAAATTGGACCTAGGGATAGTAACGTCAACATATTCCTATGCCCTAACACTGAGGGCTAACATCATTGCTGGTGCATTACGCATAGAGCAGAATCAATACCTACTTGTAAACCATAGAACTAGGGAGGTATCAAATAAGTTCTCGACTTTTTACAACAAGCAGATAAAACAAAAAATAAATTACGCACAAAAATATTAAACAACTCGTAAGATGTAAATTTTCTATTATCGTACATTGTCAGTAATTACTATGAATCCGAAATTACGTCTTGAAAATGAATTTCTGCAACAGGCGTGAAGTCGAGCCTTAATGTGTTACGGTGTTTCTCGTATGTACTTTGTGTACAGGAATTTATATGCGCTACGCCTGTGTTGCGGTGTTTCTCGTAAGTACTTTGTGTACAGGAATTTATATGCTCTACACCCTGTGTTACGGTGTTTCTCGTAAGTACTTTGTGTACAGGAATTTATATGCTCTACGCCCTGTGTTACGGTGTTTCTCGTATGTACTTTGTGTACAGGAATTTATATGCTCTACGCCCTTTGTTACGGTGTTTCTCGTATGTACTTTGTGTAGGAATTTTCTCATATATAACAATTCATACGCGTATTAATCATCAAAAAGGATCTAAATAAAAAAAATGGTTATTTAAGGTTGTGAAAATATTACCGAATTCTTTTCGTAAATTGACAGATTCAGTACATGAAATAAAGGTTTTTTGTTTTGAAGTTACGAATTATTTTGTGTAATTGAGACACAAAATAATATATCGCGCGCGCGCGTGTGTGTGTGTGTGTGTATATATATATATAGTATAAAAATATGCATTGGTTTCATTTCCATGAGAATTTCGGAACTGTTCGTATATACATTCCAGTTTTAAAGCTTATAGCATATATAAATAATTCACTTTTAGTATTCAATCATGTCCATTTAAGAAAATAACCAGTTAAGTAGTGAATTTGTCTTGAAAAACAATAGTTTAAATAATGCGGGCCAATTTTCGTTCTACAGGTGTATGTATTCTTTAAGAAACTGCTCCAGTATTCGCGTCGAACGGGAAGGGACAAATACTCCGGAAAAGGCCCCCCCCCCCCC
>NQII01000355.1:0-42197 GCA_002778355.1 Clitarchus hookeri
GAAGTAAACAAACGCAAAGAAATGTGCAAATATGAGTAAGTTAAGTGGGCCGGTAGCATGGGGCAGTGGACCGGTGCTCACAGCTGTAAGCAAGCAACACGTACTGTGACTAATTTTGGCGGGACTGCTTCCTTATAGCAGCGTACTCTTACCTTAATGGGGCAAGGGGCACTGAATGTGATATTTGACAAAGTAGAGAACTGCAACAGAGGGAAGATGGGCAATGTGAGTGCAAGTCTGATATTAATACATTACATTTTATCAGATACCAACGTAATTCAGGACATTTTTTTCCTAGTCATTAACTGTACAAAAATAGAACAAACCAACCTAGGGAGAAATGCAATCGCATCCGCATGCATAGTACAAAAGAGCACAGTTATGGTTGAAACGCTTCACATTAGGTCTTTTCACAGCATGTGCTCGGTGTGTTTACCATAATCAGCAATACACATCTGTAAACACACATGTAGCGAGTGACAAGCCGCCTGACGTGTTTCTGGTGTAATGCCTCTGCAAGCTACCACAATGCGTTCCTGAATGTATTCTGGCGTCGTAGGAACCGTGTTGTACACCCTATCTTTCAGTGTTTCCTACAGGAAAAAAATCATGATGCGTGAGGTCGGGGAAGCAAGCTGGCCATCTTACAACACCCCCACGTCCTAACCAATGTTTTGGAAACATTTCATTTAACACATGCTTCACCATCCAGCAAAATGTGCAGGACAACCATCATGCTGAAACCACATATCACAACGTATATCGAGCTGTATAGATTCCAGAAGTGCCGCTAACGTATCTGAAGAAATGGGCATAAGTACAGCCAGTCATTGTCCCTTGAATGAAGTATAGCACTATGACGTAGTCTCCAACGATTCCACACAACACATTCACTTTCCACTGTTGCTGGTGCTTCACGTGCCGGACCCAACGCGGATTCTCAGTCACCCAGTAATGCATATTTTGTAAATTTATGTGCCCATGTTTTGTGAAGGTCGCTTCATTGGTAAATAGTATGTTCAGTAATTATCCAAAATAGGGGCTTTTCTGAAAATAAAAGAAAAAATGACGGAAAAGTGGTATATTTCCACTCTACTAATTACACAGAACACGACTAACCTACGATTTGTTCTAATCTAAGATTTTTGGGTTTTAAAGCAACAGTAAAACATACCGGACGTATATGAATTAACTCATCAAGGTACGCGGCGGGTACAATTCCACTGTCCTCGGCCAATTCAACTACAGTCGTGATCTACTAGAAACCCAACAAATAGTGGACAAACAATGCTAATTCTATAAACTGGCAAACACACAGAAGCACTCGAATTCTTCATTTCTTAAATCATTCTTCAATCACAAGCCTTCACATGGACAAGTTCGGACATCGCAAACCACGCGCATACAATACTACACTCACCGCAGAGCACACACTATTCTATATACCAGGCGACTAAACGCAGTTCGCATCTGCGCAGATAGTATTACTACATGGCTATTAAACATGGCGTCCGACGTAAACAAAGAGGCCAAACTGCTCGTAATTTAATCTATTTTACTTACTACGCTCTACTTATTTTACCATTACGACGTCCTCAATATTAAAAAGGTAAGCTGTGCAGAACCCATTTATGTTGCTTTTGTGGGTCTACAACGTTTCCTTCAGAAAACCCCTATTCTGAATAATTACTGTATGTTCTTCAGAAAATTGCTATCATCCCTTACAGACAGAACAAACCTACAAAACTGAACACGCTACTGGAAATCACCTTTATGTAATGCCTGATGAAGAGCCACGTGATATGGATTTGTTTTGTTTTACTTATTCCTACAAACCTGGAAAGTTCTCGCGTACCCACGTGGAGGTAGCATCGACACGTGCCAACACATTATGTTGATGCGTCTCGCCCGTCGCAGTCTTTCGTAGCAGTCGTGTTGTGGAATTACAATTACCTCGTGACAACAGAGATGTATGCAAATTCTTCGTATTGTTTGCCGTGAGATGGGTGTTCGATTAGGATACCTTTCACCATATATTTGGACAGCTTGCTTGTCATTTCTGCCACACTCACCGTAAATAAATAGAGCACCAGTTTTTTCCTCATTCATGAACTTCATTGCGTACATACAGCCACAAACTGCAATATCACTTACAACAGATTACCGGGACTGGTGCTGCGCTGCTATTAGGAAGTGGTCCTGCCAGGATGAGTCGCAGCGCATGTTGCTTGCTTACAGTGCCGAGTACAGGTCCAGTGATCCATGCTACCGGCCCACTTAACGTAATCATATTTGTACATTATTTCTTGGCATTTCTGTGTTACTTTGCATTGCATATGCTAAATCACTGAATTCCTCTTTGCACTAACTTTCAGATGCCGTTGAAATAAATGTATGTTTCCAGCTGGGAAAAATCATATGTGGTTTAATTATTTTGGTCCATACACGTGTTACGAATAGTCACTTTGCAGCAACTTACTTGCCCCCATACATAATTTCATTTCGTGAAAACCACATTTTGTGATCTGCAACGGTTCCAGAAATTTTGGGGGTGTCCACGTTAGGCGGACCATCATGTATATTGTACAAGGAGGCATTACGAGGCTTTGTTTACGTTTATCAACATGATATATTTGTGTTGTAATGCATAGACAAAAGAAACAAATGTGCATAGATTAAGGCCATCCATTTAGAATTTTACAGTAGCGTTTCACTTCACAGGTATGTGCTAGTGTGTACGGAAGATGGTTAGTGGAGTATTGCTACAGGCGTTCAGTGTTCTGTGTGAGTTTTACAGTGTGAAAGCTTGTGATTTACAAATGGAGAATGCTAGTACAAGTGTTTCTTTGCAATTACTTCCATGTGAAATGTTATTTCTGATTATTATTCAGAAATACGAGTGTTCGTGGAATTTAGAGTCATCAGAATACAAGGTAAACAAGTCATATGCAAGGTAATATATTTGCTGTTTACATGGGTAACATTTTTGTATTCAGTAAGGGCATGTACATAGTCCAATTTTGGCATGCAAATTGTATTTTGTAGTATTGCAGGTTAGCGTGGGAATGGAAGGGCTTATGTACTGCTGGTGCCGAGCAGTGTCTAAATGGAGAAAACCTATTCAAATTATACCTAACTTTAGAATATATTGAAGGTTTTACTTTGTTAAATAACTGTGATCTGGTATAAATTATGTTCAAGCGCAGCCCCCGGTTCACACCGCAAAATAGTGTTCAAGCATAGCCACACATTACGCACTGAGCCAAAGTCTCAGCACAATAGAGCAGTAAATCCTTAAAAGTGATTCAAGGCACACAGAGTTTCCTGTAGGTATCAAGTGTAGAGTTTCAAAGTGTGCAAAACTTCGAAATTTGATGTAAAAAGAATAACAAGGAGCACATGTGCCGACACATGTTGGCAAATCTGCACATGCGCCCATTGCGGTTGAACAATATTCATTGAACTACAATGGGTGCGTGTGTAAAAGTTGTTGTAAAGTTCCATAAAATTAGGTTAGGTCTTAAAGCCACCCAATTTTACATTATGTTTATGCGTTCTACCCCTTAATTTCCGTGATCTTTGTAGCCTTCCGCGTTACCGTGTTTGGTAGATTGTAAGTTACTGCGAATATCGTGATGCCCCCATTAAATGTGTTCAGTGTGATTAGTAATGCTGATTCAAACAATTTTGAATTACGAAGTCGGTTCAAAAAACGTACCTCCTGAATGGCAAGAGCATGACACGACTTTTCAATACTTTCCACAGTTAACAAATCCTCAGGCAAATTTTCTGTCAACATTTTATACCGTGTACATCGCCTACGTAAGCAATCAAAACAAAGTTGTATACATACAACTTATTACTAAACAAAAAAATAAATTTTTTGGGGTAATGTGGCCAACTTTCAGCTCACGGCCAAAACCGAAAAATAGGAGTATAGACAAACACGATGAAATAACCACCGGAAAACGAACAAGCAACCAAGCCAGACGGGATCACAAATACTATTTTTCCCGATAGAGGCCCATCAACCATGGAGGGGAAAAAAAGGCCATGGAGCAAGGGATAGCAAGGTATGAAAGGGCCGGTCACCTAGAACAACTAACAGGACACCAAACTCTCAACATCAGATTATGATATCGTGTTCAAGTAAAAACCGAGTGAGAAAGTCACAAACTACCTGAGGGACATGAAAAAATACCGAAGGGTAAGAAAAAGGAAACCTCTCACGAAGCCATTGAAGGGCGCCATACAACGAACTTCGATCGCTGCCAGAGAAACACTGAAACAAGAGATGGGTCAAATCTGCACTAGGGGCACTGCAGATACAGGAGCAATTAGGGACTGTATGAAGTTTATACAAATAAGACTGGGATGCATTAATACCTGAAATAAGATGAAAATAAGTGACTGCTTAATTATAGGAACTACAATGATGATGTCCTCGCCTAGAATATGTAGGAAATAACCATGCATATAAAGTATTATAAACCAAAGTATAATTATCCCATGTCTGCTTCCAATGCCGGAAAATGCCTCCATTTAATATGCGATATATAACCGAAAAGGAAAGTAGGGGCTTCGAGACATAAACTACGTGAATCCGATATAATCAGAGGATTTAAGACCTTGAAATTATAAACATAATGTAAAGTCATGAACACTGAAAGAGCTTCGGCATAATAAACAGTGGCGGTGGAAGGAAGCTTAAAGAGTCCAGAACATTTATGTGAAGAATCAAAATAAGGAGACCCAACAACTTTCACAGTTTTTTAGGAATCTGTGTTAATCCTAGTACAGTCAGGATATCCAGCACCAGAGGAGGTAAATTCTTGTTCAATGACAATAGGAGAAAAAGATCTAGTAGGAGATGGAAAGAGAGGACAAGGAAAAATAAACGAATCATCATAATGCAAACTGTGTAACAATCTAGGTGGAGGGCGAACAAAGTGTGCCATCGTGAATAATACTTTTGGTAGAATATAACTAAGGTTGTCAACCACCTTTGTAATACCCCTTATTTGAGAACTACGAGTATGGATAAAATGTTTACCTTGAAACAGCCTATAACGGTCTGACAAGGACATAAGGAAAGATTCCATTGCAAGACCATAATGGGAGTAGAAGAGACAGCACTAAGAATAAGTCCGAGGCAAACGTTCTGTATAGTCTCTAATTTGTTCACCAAAAAGAGTGGCAGCTGCCCAGCATTCGGAATACCATAATCTAAAACATACCGGATGGTAGAGACATAAAAATAACGAAGAGCAAAAAAGCTTGAACCCCAACAGCAATGGGGGAGAGAATTTAAAATGTTAATTCTTTTGCAACACTTAGTAATAGTGTGACCAACATGGGTAGTCCATCAACCACGAGCATCTAAAAAGATACACAAATGCTGTACCTTTGTCACACAGGGAAGAAGAGAACCTCTGATAGTTTGATAAGGCAGTGACGACAGGGACTGTTTACGCTTGAAATACCGGATGCGACTCTTATCCACAGAAAGATTAGAACCATGGTCATCCAACCAAAGTGATAATGAATCAAGAGCCTGAGTCAAGGAAGTACAAGCTTTGTCATAGGAAACACATTCAACCCAAAGTACAATGTCATTAGCATACTGAATATAACGAACATGGGAGCCCAGGTGAAATATGATGTCTGGAGTATATAAGATAAATAGCAAGGGACTAAGAATACTACCTTGAACCAAACAATTGGACACCTGTTGAACCAAATCTGCTCCATCAGGAACTCTAGGCATAGAACGACGGACACTACCACAAAGAATGTATACATTGTATGAGGGTATATGGTAAACCAAGTTTAGACATTTTACTATAAGGAGTTTAAGATTGACATTATCAAAAGCCGATTGCAAATCTAAAAACACGGTGCTAAATACATTCTGGTGAGTGTAAGCATCTCGAATATGAGAAAACCACACATAAGCAGCATCCAGGTTACTGACCCCAGAACGAAAACCAAGGGAATGTGGGAGCCCGAACCATGTAGGTTGTGTACCATTCAAAAGAGTAAAAACGATTTAAGTAAAAAATTCAGTGTAATGGCGATCAGAAGAGATATCCTCGATGGATAAAATGGGGCCAATTGAAATAACCACCCACAAGTGCAGGTTGTGGAAATTGGGAAAATAAAGAGGCCCAATCATGCTCTGGACATCGAAATTTAGTATGGGCATAGATCGAGACAATAGTGATAAGAAAACAGCCTAGAAACGACCAAATCTCCACCGCATCAACGCTGTGGAAACTGTCAGGATAAGTAATGTTGTAAACCTCGCCAGAATGTGTATCATGTAAATATATAGCCGTCCCTCCGTCATCCCTTGGCGAGATGAAAGCCCGAAAGGATATTATATAAAGAGGGTGGGTATGTAACAACCAAGTTTCGGTTAGGAGAACGTCTGCAGTATAAGCATCCAAATAATGAAGGAGGGGAAATCTATTAGACAGTAGAGATCTAGCATTCCACTGTACGGTGCAAAGATGTGGAGGAAACAAGGGTGGCAAGAAATAGGAAAAGAAAAGCAGACACACTCATCTCAGAAAGACACATTCCATTATAGGAGAATTTGAATAAATTATTTGACGTGATCCATTTGTCCACGAGTTCCGTGTGCCCACTCTGACTGCCGGTCACAAATACACCAGCTACACCATGCCGCGCCAACTACATCAGGCAAAGAGTGCGTAGTGCGGGTCGACAAGAACGGAACTTGCACTTTCTTTCCAACAAGGATTATGCAACTCAAGAGACCGCCTTACTCAATTATTACAAGAGGTAACTCGTTTAGTAATGGGTAGGCGATCCAAAATGGTGTTTACCCCAAAGCCACAACCGTTGGGTGCACTGGCAATTGGTCATTACATCCTCGCAGCCCGCACGTCTGAATACGATGCAACGCACCACACAGGTAAAATTAACTGGATGGTAGACCAGTGCTGAAGAGTTAAGTGCCCCAAAGTGTCGTCCAGTAGTTAACAGAATTGTTATAAACATACTGAACACAGTCACCGCATTCACGGCTACAGACAGGGGCGTTTTTCATTGTAAAAACAGCAATCAAGCATGTCATTCCACACTCCCTTTGCCCAGGTGGACTCGTCCATCCCTTCAGGAGACAGCCACCTGGCAACACAGTAGTCAATTTAATTAAACGCGTCATCGGAAGTGAATTCAAACACTTTTTTGAGAAAATGTAGTAACTTATTTATTATGTGTTTATATAACAGTTATTATGTTTTTCTAAAATAGAGATTGCCTATAAAGGCTTCCAACATTGTAAGAAATCATTTTGTGTGGTGACATTCCCCATCCATTTCACAACTTTAACATTAATGGATATTTGTTAATAAATGGGGATGTCACCAATGTGTTTAATTTAATTTGTACAATTTTTCATCATCATAATAATATCACAGAGTGTACACGTGATGTTTCATTCATTCGCTGTTTGACTTCGGCTCTCGCCACTCGTGATGAAAACCAATGCCATTCGCCCAGTTCATCTCAGCACCTGAACAAGTTCAGCGGAATGGTCACCCGCTCCACGAGCCCCCTCAGTACTAGCATGTAGGCTGCAATCATTTTCGTTAAAATAGTTATACATTAGTCAACCTGAACATTTGTGTTAGTTTAATGTACTGAGGGGAGAGCCACCCATACTCTCACCAGAGAGTTTAATGCAATCGCGTCTCAATCTAAAACTACGTGTTTTTCATCGTCTAAGTGCTGAGCCTATTACCAGGCATCATTCATGCATTATTCAACTGTAGCAAGGGCAGTTAATAAACCTCTCAACCAAGTAAAATCAGAGTCAATTCAATGTAGGGCATCTTTTGTAGCTACACCCACATTTATTTAGCATAGTTCAGGTGTACGAGATGGCCTGCAGTCACGTCATCAGTAATAAAAGTGCAACAGTAAGTAAGTGACAACTCGCCAACCAACTGACGGAGTATTACCAGGCTCCCCATGGGCCGTCGAACGGGCGACTCTCATCATTAGCTCACCACTAAGTTATGGCGCCGGGAAATATAACAACAAATCAACCCTGGGTGACCTCGCGACGATGTCAGATTGAACAAGACTTTCCCGGTCAAAATTGTAAGTAGAGTCTTTTTTTTTGCTTTGGTGAACATTTGCTTAATTGTGTCGATCAAGGAATTCAATTTGTCTTTAATAAGTCTAGGGATTTCACAAACCTCAGCGGGGCGGAACCTTGTCAGGTAGTGGGGTAGGAACAGGGGAGAGAAAACTATCGACAGCATCAGGTTTGAATTGAACATAATAGTCTCTAATATTAAACAAAGGGGTAACAGTGTTAGGAGTCACGGGAGGTAGCGCCTTGTAGCAAACGGTATAGCAATCAGAACACACTGTGGCCATTCTGGAGGGTCGGGTGGAGCCCTGTATAGCTAGTGAATATGTAGTCGCGAAAGCCGGAGGCCACAACGAGGGAGGAAGAACTGTGGGTGTGGGCAGAGGCGGAATTTGAGCTAGTGAGGTGGGCGGGGATGTAATTGGATACGAAGGCTATGGTTGTGGCACCAGAAATACCTAGGAATAAGGTTGGACCTTAGTTTTAGAATCAGCATAAGAAAGGTTGTAATATGCCATAACATACTAGATGTCGCACTCCATCTCCCAAAGTGGACATTTAGTCTTATCATAAGCCATGTGCTAACCAGAACAAGCAGGACAGTGAATATTTGTGGCTTACGACTCAACAAAAATAACAAAGGAATCTGGACTATTCCGAGGATAGCATACTTGGGGAGGGTTAACCTGACTCGCAGTATTAAGAGCCTTCATCAAAGAGCCATCAATTCCTACATGATCAGTTTTTGCCTCACGACTATCTTTATAAACTTCCCAACTGATAATTTCCTCTTGTGCACAGTATGTTCATCGACATCCATTGCTTACCTGCGATCAATATTCATAGTTCAACAAAAACCTATTCTACCACATTACCACCACCTAATCCCTGCACACCATCCACAAGCCACTTATCACTCCAAAACGACTGACAAACGAAAATGATCACTAAATAAACATCCACACTTCACTTCACTTCATCTAATGCGGTTCAAAAGGGCTTGGCCTTAGATAATTGTAGCCTGCTCAGCCAGTGAATACAACAAAAATGGAATAAATCTCAAAAATTAATAATCCTCATAATGCAAAATATCCAAAAATCGAAAGTCCATTAAACTCGCTAAATAGTTAAATGGCACACTCACAAAATTCCGTCGCAACCTCTACACCGTGGTTCAAAAATACGAACCGTCATTGACGGCAGCTACAGGGGAACTCTCAAACATCCACATGATTTAATATACATTTCTGTTTACAGCACAAATAGTATGTTAATGCCTTCAGTCGAAACCTCAGTTTCGGTAACCCAACTTTCCAAAGTAAAGTTTTAGTGGAGTGTTTATACCAACGAGCATAAAATCCTTGGGAGTCCACTGTTTCATATCATTTCCAAATCTCAGAGCGGTGGTAGTTCAGGTCCTGTGAGGGGCCTTAGATCTAACCCAACAGTTATGTTATGCCATTTGAATACAGTGGGTTAGGAAATGCTAGCCCTTTCCGCCAACTGCACCGTAGCAATTCATAGTTGTGGAAGTTGCCCACCGGATCTGAAACCTTGGGAGGATTATACCGCCCTACAGGTCATAAGAAACTACATTGTGGAAACTTGTTTCTCGTGAATTGTAGGGTTGGGTGATGTATTAATTCAACATCGATTAATCAGAAATTTTTTCAATAAAAATTATCGATTTCTAATTGCTATTATTACTTTTTCTTATTTTTTCGATTAATTGACTTTGACAATCAGAGATTTATCTTAGTACAATACCATTAAAATAATGGCAAATTTCACAAAATGATGGTGGTAGGTACTGACATATTCATGAAATAGCAAATTACTATTGGTTTTACGTCAATTATAAACTTGTATTAAAGTTACACAACCCTTATAAATTATAACTGTAACTGTCAAAAACATTAATTACATTTGTGTTTAACTTTTACTATGTATTCCTACTTTCTCATTGTTAGATTATGTTGTGCAAAATGAATAATGTTATGCAATTTTTTTTTACAAATTATATAGTTTTGTGTTTTAAATTAGACTTCCTAAAATAATTAGTCATCCACGTTGCATTTGCAAATGATGTGTCAGTTTAAGCTGTTTTATTGGTTGAAAAGGATGTACTAGACATGCATGAATCATTGATATGTAATTATGGATCTAAATTACTGCGAAGCATTTGAAAGCAGAAAGCTGGATTTACAATAGACCATCGCGTCCATTTGTCATCCGCCTGTCCATCATACATTCGTCCGTCTCTCAGCCGAGTGATTTACAGCGAAACTTCGTGTGACTGTCGGAAGTCTATTGCTGCAAAGTAATAAAAACCAAAATGTTTACAAATAGGAAAAAATTTTCCTTATAATGTCAAGGTTTTTGGCAGTATTGTGTTTTTAAGTACCCAAAGCGCACATACACTTACATAATGGAAGTGAATAGATGTAAAAAATTAAATAGCATAGAAAGCATGATTTCATTACTTTTACTATTACACAAAAGAAGTTCGTGTTTACAATTCTTCAGGACAAATGTAATGTAGTTTCTTTTTATAGTTACATACACAAACACATGAAGACAAAAGACAGCCAAAACAAAACACTGCAGACATTACACATTCTTGTAAAGAACTCAGGATGAATGAATAACAAAACGTGGAAGTTTAGAGGGGTGTAATTTCATCCGTTCGTCGGTCAAAAGTTAAAGCTGGCCATGGTTTTGACGGATTGACGGATAGGATTAATGGCCACCTCTGATTTGCTGTAGGTCACATGATCTATGGACGGACCCAATGGGTTGTTATAAATCTTGCCTAAGTAGCTCGAGTAAGTAGTTTTTTTTTTATCATGGAAATGATTTTAATGTATGTTGATATTTTTTATTGTGCAAAAATTTGGTAAAAATTAAAGTGTTCCCTAAACAGTTAATTAAACATTTTTAAATTATTGAATTCGATATCTTTTTATGATTAACACACGTTGAGAAATGGCGAGCATAGAACAGACATAACATGTCTTTGCACAACACAGACGATGATTGAGAGAAATTAAGGTTATTTCTAGTCAGGTTCGGAAGATAAATGTTAAAAGTTTGGCGTCCAAATTTTTGGGCCACTCAGTAAGCGCTAGTGTCGAATGTGTAAAATTATTTTTCTCTATAATTTCAATAAACATTAACCAATATAAAATAACTGCTTAAAAAATAAAATTTCTTTGTGTATTCCAGCCAACAGCTTGCATTAATTTTGCATTTAAAGTGTCTCTCTTCTCTTGGCCAGTTTATTTTTGCCGACATAAAATTGCAGTAAACCTTAAGAAAGATATGTTTTTATCCCTATCACGTATATAGAAGCGCACGCAAACAGTAAATACTGTCTTCTAAAAATACAGCACTATAAAAATATCATCGAAGTTAAGAGCCACCCAAATCTCTTCACTCATTGTACAAATATCACCGGTTACGTCGTAATCGGAAATAATATTCCTTTGACTATTAAAAAAAAAAAATTCAGGATAACTTTGTTGTTAAACAAATTTATTTCCGGTGAGGGATATTTTGAATTTAGATTCTGGATTTTTAGTTTAATACGACGTGGCCAATACGGACTGAGACGATGCTTTATAAAAAAAATTCCATGTTTGTAATTTCCGCCAAAACTTGGCGAATACACTGCATTCGCTGCACAAACCAAGTTTCACTCAATGCTGTGTGCAAACTTACACCAGCTTACACCATCAGAAAAATATGGTGCAGATGCACAGACCTGCACTGCACTACCGAGACGATGGTTGAGAGAAACGAAGGTTTTTTCCCTTTCATATTCTGTGTTTTTTTTTTTTTTCAGTTTTGACAGACAATATTACTAGAAATTAATATGAACGAAGTTAGAACTTATGTAGAGACAGCAGTGATTATAATTAAAGGTTATGCTAAACAATAAACATAAAATTAAATGGCTGTGTATTATTGCAATTTCGAACCCAAGTCGTATTCGAAAATTCATTAATGGATCCATCAGTGGTTGATTTTTAGCTGTATTTTCGTCTGCATCAAGATGTATTAATTACAATTAAAGTCAAATTATAAACTTTTCACCGTCCACTTTTAAAACTCGATGTCCGAATGATTCTTGTTTAATTTGGGAAGCTTGAAAATTACGAGTTCTGCGTGGGTTAACTTTTATTTTTCAAAGAAAACATTCAAATATTCATCAGTTGATATATTGGTGCCTATCCACCAGATCCGCCGAATTTTAAGGCCAGTAAACAGGTGGAATAATCGGTTTAACATGGATCAATCAAAACATTAATTTTCGAATATCCGGTGTACATAGGTGGACGCACTGGTGTATTTTAGAAAACGTGGAACTTGTCATCTCATTGTTGTTTGGAGGTTTTTGATGTGCTTTAATAATGCATAAAATACATAAATATATATATTAACTTTGGCTTTCTACTAATAATATCTTTAATCTATTATGCAGCATAAATGTTTTCGTATAGTTCACAAGTGGCGCTGCACCGGCTGAACCTTGTTGCCCGAGAACCGGCCGTTGTTAATCAATCTCTGGTTTGTTCAATGCTGCCCACTGTATATAAAACTTGTTTGCTAGTTCCATTCTGTCGTTAGGTTTTGTACCATATTTGGAGTGTTCAATAAACCGTGCTGATGGTTACGAATGTGTAGTGTGTTATATGAGTCACTATTGTTAAAGAGAATTATATCGGAATTTGTTGTGTTTTTATGTATTAGTAATGGCTGATCCTCGTCTAAAAATTATTTACATCAAGACAGGCATCGTGAAACGGTTGGCTAAAGAGAAACTGATGTATGAGAAAGAAGCAATTCAACAAAGAACCAGAATTCAGAAATTAAAAGATGAAGGTAAGTGCATTGTGTTATCAACATACGTCTAAAAATTTAGACAACTTGGTATGTAGTCAAGCACTTTCAGTGAATTTATTTTTTTTGCTTACTGGGGTTTTCAGAATACTCGGATTGGCGGTAGTATAATAAGTTTAAGATGGGAGAGCGGAGAGAGCAATGGAAGTAAAGGGGTTGAAAAGCAATAAGTGAGTGGGACCAGACGACGAGATAGGGAATGGAGCCCGTAAGTTCATGTAACGATATTATTACTACCAGTTAAAATATACAGCAAGAACTTCTCACTATAGGGGCCCTTGCACACGAGGCGACTGATCGCCGCAACTCTTTGTGGAGTATTGTTTTGTATGTTTGGTTTCACACGAGGCGACTGCAGTCGCTTCAGCGGGCTACAATCGCACGCACAGCGCGACTGATCGCCCCAACTGCTGTTGTGACTGTATACGGAGCATGTAATCAGGTACACGTTTTCACACGATGCGACTGGTCGGCACGACAGGTTATTGGCCACTAGCGTTTGCTGCCCTGTACCCTCCATGAGTACACACGAGACGTGACAATCGTGTTTGTTTGTGCATGAGTGAGGTAATAAAATGACGATCATTGATGACATCAAACTTTCTATAGCTAAATTTATTGACGAAAAAGTGAACACCGTGGATATAATTTTCGAAGTTGAGAAAACCAGTGCTATTTGGAACAGTACATTAGAAGAATATGGAAGCAAAGTGGATAGAAGAAATGCATGGCACAATGTCATCACTAAAATTCGTTACTGAGTTTAATGAAGAACCACTTCCAGAAAAAAATGAAATAGGCTCCTAGGTAAGTTTATTTGGTAATTATCTAGTTTAGGGGCTTTTCTGAAAAAAACAATAAAAATTTTAAATTATGATATATTTCTACTCTACTACNGGGCTCCTAGGTAAGTTTATTTGGTAATTATCTAGTTTAGGGGCTTTTCTGAAAAAAACAATAAAAATTTTAAGTTATGATATATTTCTACTCTACTACTAATGCAGAACACGAATATACGAGGGGCATTAACGTCCGACTAATTTCGTAATATGTGCCCACCTAACCTAACAAAACCTAACCCCACGATGGGCGAATCACTATTTTACATTTTTAAACTAACCTAGGATTGTAGGGTTTTACACTAACCTATGATGTTAGGGTTTTAAACTAACCTAGGATAGTAGGGTTTTACACTAACCTAGGATGTTTGGGTTTTATACTAACCTAGGATGTTTGGGTTTTACACTAACCTAGGATGTTTGGGTTTTACACTAAAATACGAATGTAGGATTGCAGGGATTTAAAGGAACCGTAAAACACACCAAAAGAATGTAAATTGACTCACCTAGGTAGGGGGCTGGTATAATTCCTCTGACGTTAATAGACACAAACAAACATATTTCGCAAGTTTTTTTAAATATGTTCTACTTATGTTAACACTACGGCCGCTTCAATATCAACTAGGTAAGCTATAGACTTAAGTAATTTTGTTGAAAACAACCGTATTTACGTTTCGTTCATAAACGTAAACAAACTGTCGGAAACAGTCGTCTCGCAAACTTGTTCAATTTTTTAAAATATGTTGCACTTATTTTAAAGCGATGCCCCTAGTATATTCGTGTTCTGCATCATTAGTAGAGTAGAAATATATCATAATTTTACATTTTTATTGTGTTTTTCAGAAAAGCCCCTAATCTAGATAATTACCGTCGGACGTTAATGTCCCTAGTATATTCGTGTTCTGCATCATTAGTAGAGTAGAAAAAATCATAATTTTAAATTTTTATTGTGTTTTTCAGAAAAGCCCCTAAACTTAATAATTACCGAAAATAACCATGGAAACTCAGCTTCAGATGAGAATGAGGACAGTCGTGCACCGCAGAACAGCTATGTTTTCGACATTTCAGTTCCTGCTTCTAATCCACCACAGCGATTAACTTCACCAACAGAGTCAGTATAGTGATTTGGTGTGTTTTGAACACAAAAAACATTTTATTGTTTTCGACCTGGTTTATGTGACATGATCTTACACTTTCTGAACCCTTTTTTTTTTTTTGGCAATTTAGCATTTCTCTTCTGTGTAAGTTTTATATACTTCCAAGGGAGGTATCAACTCTGTAAATCATCACTTTTGATACACTGACATGCTGTATAGTTGATCCCCCTTACTACCTGCTTCTGGGGATTTGTAGCAAAGGCCCCTAGTGATATGGCATATTTAATTATTATCATAAAAATAAATTATTCACGTGTTTAATAGTCCAGTGTCAGTCAACTTAAGATTGAAAAATAAACAGCCCTTTTTGTTTTATAATGTTAGATAATCTGAAATATGTAACCGTACCTTAAAGTCAGAGCAAGTTTTTCTTCCGGAGTAATATTTTTTCTCATTACTGTAACAGTACCTATGATGTCTGCTTTTATGCACTGTAATAATTCGTCAAAACAATTTTTTTGACATACGGAAATAATTAAAAAATGTATTTCCGTCTGCACTCAGTTCTTCAAACAAGCTGTAGTAAATACTGTCTACTCTTGCACACAAAATAGGATGCACATGCATACGTCTTCTCCTGCTCTTATTCTTCCTACGAAGTAACAGGAGTAGCAAAACTTCCTCGTTCCTGGACGCCTTGTTACAAACGATAATAGATAGCGAAGTCGCTGGCAGTTAGTCGCTTGCGCTTTAATACTGTGTTCAGCAAAACTGACTGATTGCGGCTATTGATCGTCACAATCATTTGCCTCGTGTGAAAGGGGCCTTAAGTGAATACTTTCATCCCAATAAACTCACTCTCAACTTGAGGAAAACGTAGTATATAATTTTCCATTCTACACACTTTGTACAGAATACAAATGAGCCTATTGCAGTAAATGATGAAACTACTAAAATGGTACAATAGATCAAGTACCTGTTTCTAATGATTGATCAACACTTGACTTGGCAAGCCCACATGACAATGATTGTTAAGAAAATTCTTCCATTGCACCCACAGCAATTAGAAAAAATATTTATTTTCTCACTGGTACACAGTCACATCTGGGGTACAGCAGCAGAGAGAATTATCAGATCCCTACAGGTAGCTCAAAATCGTGCACTAAAAAGTACCTTCGATTTACCAAAATTGTACCATACCATATATGTACAATAGTTTTAAAATCCTACCTATTAGAGGGCTTTACAGAGTCATTTTGCTCCAACATGTCCATAACAGACAAGCTTATATTCCTACACCCAGTCACACATACAATACTAAAAGCTGTAATAGTATCTACTTTGCATCAGTGACAACTCAGATAGGCAAGACATCAGTCACATTTCAAAGCTATAAACTATACAGTGAACTTATTGACAGACTGAAAACTCTTAACTAATCACAAACAATTCAAGAAGAAAATTAAGGAAAATACACTGCATGCACTGAACAAATGGTTCTTGCCATAAATGTTTCACATTTGTGAAGGGGGGGGGGGATGGTAGAATTTGATCAATATTCCAATAGTGGACTCTAATCCATTTAAGTATTATCTAAAATTATTGTGTGATTAATAAAACTAAACTTTCCTGTATACAATAAGTTGCGAGGTACAGGAAATTAACACGTCATAAGTAATTTAAAGAAATAAAGAAAGAAAAATTTGGAAGGAAAATAAATAAAATAGTTATGTTGATGTTTAAGAAAAAACCACAAGTGGGAGAACACACATAATTGATAACTAGATTGAGTGAGGTAGGTTATTATATAGCAAGTATTCCTTGACCTTTCTTAAATAGAACAGTTGCACACCACAAGAGATAACACTAATAACAAAAACATGGGACACTTAAACAGACAATTGACTCTTAAGATCCTTGATTCAAAGACACAAGAAATGACAAAACACTGCAAAAAAACACACAAATAAAATATGTTCTCTCATCGTTCACGAGGTGGAAGATTGGAATAGGCCTACTTACTATAAATTCTCCAGTGTTGATCCTTCCCTAACCATATTCATCTTCTTAAACAAATCAAATAATTCAAGACGATACTTGTCAAGTGGTAAGCCAAATACTAGCAAGTATATATGTACTGGTGAGTAAAGATTATTGTGTGACACAACCCTTTTACTGGAATGTCAAGTTTACTGAGAGGGCATAAAAAGTATTGCAACATACTTGAAAAATATAATCCAGAAAATTAGCATTAAATAAAACAAAATAGTATCAATCAGAACACACAAACTTTACTAACAAAATTGTGTTATGGTAAATGCTGACCATGCTGAAAATTAATAATTTTTAAATTCAATTTGGTGCCTTTCAAAATTGCATTCATTCAAATTTGCAATTACTTCTGATAATAAATTAAAATGTGACAATACAAATAATTCAAAACATATACAAGTTAATTAAACTGAAGTTTCCATTTCTTGAAACATTAAATCTCTTTACCTAATGCATTGCATGATCGGCTGTAGTAGAAAATGAGATTGCATGGGCTACTGGGCAAAATCTGCACATTATCATTGTAATCCAAATCTTCTTAACATATATCTTACAATTAGATTTCATTGCCACAAAAATCCAAGTTTTAACAAGTCTGAAAAATTAAAATAATATGGTAGAGAATACAGTTTGAAAATCTAGAAGTCGTGATGTAACACTCCAATATTAAAATCAGTAATTTAGAAGAAACTTTGGCTCTATGGACTCTTCTCTACATTCTCCAGCCACAACATTACAAATACTATAGTTTGGCTACAAAACATAATGAAAAATTGTGGTGATGCGGTTAAATAAAATTAGTTTTGGCATCGCCCTGCTTTATGATGAACCACATCGTCAGGAGACAAAGTCTAATCAGGAAACGGAAATTACACGCACGTCATTTTGAATCGTCCGCCAAAGAAATCACATAGACAAATAAAAAGTTAAAGATTAACATGCGTGAAAGACAGTTTCGAAACATATTTTTAAATGGTTAACTCAAATAAATACTAATTTAGTATACATAACTTAAAGCAATGAAATAAATAAACATAAACTAATAACGTAACAAACCTGCGGAAAATAAATATAAATAAAACAAACTGTTGGCAACACAAATGTCACTCCAAAAATGTAAATAAACAACAGAAAAATTCTTTTACAGCGATAAACTCTATGAACTTAAAATTTTAATGGCATCCTTTGTAGCATGCACACTAAATAACTAATGTGTATGTAAACACCTACCTATTCTTACCAGTGTAATTTCTTGTCAGTATAAAAAATATGTATTTCTCTTTTTGTCTCCTTTCTGTTTTAATCTGCCCAGGTCAATTTTAAAAAAAAAATTTTAATGGTATTATGATGCCTAGTTTATGAATACAAGGTACTGCAATTTGTACAGAATAGTTGCTCTATAACTGAGAAACTCCTTTTAATTTTACTGTTACTGAACTGCTACGTCAACCTGCTTCTGTATTATTTATGTTTTGATTTCAAGATCTTTGCCTAGAGAATCTGCTGAAGGAGATCAGCTTTATTGTACATAATAATATACTATGTAACCTATTTGTCAAATCAAAAAGGTTTGGTGGGAGTGAGTTAGATATTTGGAGGAGGTGTTTGGGAGATCCTTTGAGGAGTGTAAGTTGCCACAAGGTTGGAAGGAGGTGTTGATGGTCCCAATATACAAGTAGAGGGAGGATAGGGGCAGGTCTGGTGACTACAGATTGGTACGGATAAGATTGTTTTCGGACGAGTATGTATTGTATGCAGTGGTGGGAGGGGGTACAACTTGTAGGAAGACATTGACATGATACGATCGTGGGCTGTAAAGAATAAAATGAAGATAAATATATGAAAGACTAGGGTAGTGAGGTTTACAATGAAGAAGATGATGAGCAGCAACATTTACATAGAGATAGAGGAAGCGGCAAAATATAAGTATCTAGAGGTTGTATTGCAGGGAGACCTTTGCTGGAAAAAAACAGGTAATGAGGGTGGCTGAAAAGGGAAGAGGAGCTTTAGGTATGCTGGGAAGGGTGATGAAGGGAGTCAGCTGTGACGTGAGGAAAAAGGCACTTTGCAGATGTTTGAGTACGCGGCAGCAGTACGGGTCCCTTATGTGGATGTGGAGGTGCGAGAGCTGGAGAAGATACAAAGAAGGGCAGCAATATGGGTGAATGGTAAGTGGAGAAGGCAGGGGCAGGATGGTGAGGATGAAGGGAACTATGCCTATCTGCCATCAGTGATGATGAAAGAAATGGGATGGAGCTCATTGAAGGACAGGAGGAGAGTTAAATTAAAAGGCTGCTCCTGAAGGGCACAAAAAAAATTTAAAATAGCCCTACACCCTTAAATAGTTCCAAAAAAGTGAATACATACAAATTGCCTGTAATCTTCCTGGAGTGTGAGGTGGAACAAGTGTAGAAGGCTGCACTAATGCACCTGCTTCATACATTGCGTCTGTGGGTGTTTCTGTGTGTATATTTGTGATGTACTGTGTAGGTGTAATAAGTTAAATGAATCTAGTGTTATTGAAATTGTACTTTTGCATAAAATATGTTGTGAATAAGTGTGTGGTAATTATTGTGCAACTTTAATATTTAATATTATGTGGTAGTCTATCAGTGTTACTTTAACAGCACAAGTTTGAGAAAACAAATCACTTGCTGTAACATCAGACATAGTCTCAAACATTAAGAGATACATTAAATAATCTTACACTTTGGAATACACAACAGAACAACGCCACAAAATTAAGAAATAAAAACAGACATTGGGTTGCATTCTGGTGTTACTGTTATATAAAATAGAAAAGCAAGCTTGAAATTTGACTTGGGGTGGTAAAATTTATTGCATCTTGTGTCCATTTTTTCTTACTGATACTGCCCTTCAAAAAGAAATGGATTTATTGAACAGACTTTCATTGATACTCTCTACCACCTTTCATGTTATATTTAAATACAAGGAGTTTTCTAAGTTAATGAAAAAAAAAAAAAACCAATCTTTCAAAAGATAAATTTATTTCAATAATTGCTATTTCATCAAAACAGTGCCTATTGTCACGACTAGCAAATAATTAGGATAATCCAAAATATGCATTTCTTGGCCCAGCTCATGAATGTTCTGCAATTCTTTATGAAACAAAAATGTTAGACGAACTAAACTGCGCAGATAGTTCAGACTTACAATAAAACCATACAATTGGGCATGCACTAATAAACTGTGTGGTGCTAAAAAGCATCAGGCTTGATGATGTTACCATACATGATGCTGTATTGTTGAAACAGTTGGAAAGAAAAAAAACATTTGGAGGGCCTCTTCTAATGCTAATAAACTTAATATTTTGGTCTCTTGGTATCATCTTCCCCAATTTAGGGTGAGCAACCTTATACTTAAATTTAACTGTTTCTCGGAGCCATAGATACCTAATTAAATTAAGTTGAGTTGCTAAGGTGCTGAATCAAGAGCATCCAGTCTTGGAACAAGGATTCTGGGGAAATTTCCAAAAAGTAAATTCACAGGTACTGATATAGTTCGCAATTACAGTACTGTAATTTTTTTTGAAAGTGAGACCTAACTCCTGAAATGTTCTATAGGTACTTAACAAACAAAACACAATTTGTTTCAACCAAGACTTCTATGCAAATACAGCAATCTACATAGAGAATATGGCATTAGCCTAAATACTGATATTTTAAACATAAATTGTTGAAAGAGTGATTTTTGTACTAAAAGAATTCATTATCAATGAAAATATTATTGTTTTTTGTTTTTATATCTGAATATGTGAGTCTTGTAAAAGAAGTTTTTCATAATCAACAGCTGTCAAATCGAACAGATGAATGTTGAAACTGCTCTTTTGAACGGGAATATCAAATCTGAAGTGTATACATTTATCCACCTACTGAATGTCTGTCTACTTCGAAAATCACTATACGGGCTAAGAGAGAGTCCATGCGATTGGTATGAAAGCTTTCATGACGAGTACAAGGTTTGTTAAAAAAAAAAAGTGACTTTATTTTTCTTGATAAATAATAATTTATTCATCAATATCTATTTTGTCCTTTTCAAAGTAATCCCCCTCAGATATAATACACTTGTGCCAGCGCTTTTTCCAATCCTCAAAGCACTTCTGATATGCGCTTTTTGGTATGGCCTTGAGCTCTCCCAGCGATGCAGCCTTTATCTCCTCAATCGTGGCAAACCTCCGTCCTTTCATAGGTCTCTTCAGTTTTGGGAACAGGTAAAAGTCGCAGGGGGCCAAGTCCTGTGAATTTCGGTGGCTGAGGCATGATTACGGTGTTGTTTTTGGCCAAAAAAATCATGAACATGCAACGATGTGTGAGCAGGTGCATTATCATGATGCAAAAGCCATGAATTGTTTTGCCACAAATTCGGGTGTTTTCTTCGTATTGCTTCACGCAAACGGCGCATAACTTCAAGGTAATATTCCTTATTGACCATACGACCTTTTGGCAAGAACTCGCTATGAACCACGCCATTGTAATTGAAGAAAACAGTGAGCAAAACCTTAACATTTGACCGAACTTGGCGTGCTTTTTTCGGTCTTGGCTCTTCTGGCTGTTTCCGTTGGGATGATTGGGCTTTGGTTTCAACGTCATAACCATAAACCCATGTTTTGTCACCAGTTATGACCCTTTTGAGCAAATTTGGATTGTTGTTGACGTCATTCAACAGCGCCTGAGCGATGCTCATGCAACTGTGCTTTTGATCAAAATTGAGCAATTTTGGAACAAACTTCGCTGCCACACATTTCATGCCCAAAACATCCGAAAAAATTGCATGGCATGAGCCAACCGATATGCAGACATCCTCAGCAACTTCTCTAATAGTGATTTGATGATTCTCCATAACAATTTTCTTCACTGCTTCAACGTATTCATCGGTTGTGGACGTGCTGGGGCATCCAGGGTGGGCATCGCCATTAACATCTTCTCGGCCTTCTGTGAAGAGCTTATACCACTTATAAACATTTTTTTTGCTCAAAGTAGACTCACCAAATGCCACAGTCAACATTTTAAGTGCGTCGGAGCACTTAATTAAATTTTTCATACAAAATTTAATACAGATTTTTTGATATATTTTTTTNACATTTTAAGTGCGTCGGAGCACTTAATTAAATTTTTCATACAAAATTTAATACAGATTTTTTGATATATTTTTTTTATAGCAAAAAATTGCCAAGCACACCAAAACACGTCTAACCTTTATATCTGTCACAAACACACTAAATGCAAAATGGCTGATAATGTCAACATAAGTTGGGGACATGTGTACCAACGTAAGAAAAAAAACAATCGCTAATCGAATGTATGTAGACACGAACTTTGAAAAGTCACCTTTTTTTTAACGTATCTCGTATNAAAAAAAACAATCGCTAATCGAATGTATGTAGACACGAACTTTGAAAAGTCACCTTTTTTTTAACGTATCTCGTATAAATTTTAAAATACAAAATTATGATTGCTGTTTATATATAAGCTGTATAAATGGTAACAAAATATACATAATCCTTTATGTTGATAACTTATTGATTTGTGGAAATGGTCTTATGGCCATAAAGGAAATAGAAGTAGTACTAAGTAGACTTTTTCGCACAAAAATGTAGGAAAAGTGAAACGGTATGTGGGAATATGCACAGAATATTGCCCGGATGAGAAGAAATTGTACTTCAGTTGAGAACAATACATTAGAAGTCCTGCTGAAAAGATTTATCTTAAAAATTCAAAGAAATTGACACACCATTGAATCCAATTTAAAACTGGAACCCAGCTGGTAAAGGGAATGATAATTTGATGTACAGAAATGGTAATTGACCAAATACCTATATCTTTGCCTGTAAATTATCTAAGTCACTTTCAAAATTGTTATAGCGATACACATTATAAGTATGCACTACGTGTACTAAAATATTTATATCATACTCGCTCTTTGAAGTTAAATTATAATGCAAGCTTCAATAATATTGTGGATGCTGATTGGGCAGCAAATAATATTGATAGAAAGTCGACTACAGGGATTTTGATTTGTGTTTTTGGAAACACTGTAATGTGGAAATCTCAAAAACAAAAGATTGTTTCCAGACCGTCTGTACATGTTCAATACTACGTTCTTGCTGATTGTATAAAGGAAGTGTTACCAATTTAAGGAATGTTAAATGATATTGGTATAACAATGAGCCATCCTGTTATAATTTATGAAGATAATAGTGGTACTATTGCTTTGTCTAGAAACTGTAAATTTTGCAAGAATTCCAATTACATTGATATTAGTTGTTATTTTGTGAATGTCTATGAAAGAAAAGGTCTTAAAAATGTGCAAAAGATATCCACTGATCAAATTAGCACATATTTTAACTATAAGTCACTGAACAAAATAAAATTTCGTAAGTTTAGATCTCTTGTGGGCATTGCAGAATTTAATAATATGACAAAGACAAAGGTACAAAATCAAGGAGGTGTGTTGAAATAGTGATTTCTGTACAACAAAGGAATTCATTGTCTATGAAAATATTATTGTGTTTTGTTTTTATATCTGAATATGAGAGTCTTGTATATAGTAGTAAAAGAAGTTGAAAATTTGTGCTTCAATAAATATAAGTAAGATATTTAAAAGCAGTGTTTATGAATGTCTGACTCAAGAATTTATTTAACAGAAAATTCCAACACAAACAGTTTAATTGAAATGACAAAATATTTGAAGCCCTATAAACGAAAAATGGACCTATCCATTATAAAGTAGATAGCAAGATTCCCAGAAATATTAAATAAAAGTTACTGTTTGTGTACCCATCATTTTTACGTGTTTTATACGTAGCTGGTAAAAACATGAAGCAGGTTAATCAGTATGGCCCCCACCATTAGGCTTTCTCATGCTTCTGGTAACATGATGGTGCAGATTTGTGTGAATTTACTTTCCTGGAACTAGTTAGTCTGTTTTAATTACCAACAGTTGCAAAATTCGGAATGAACAAAAAAAAATTACCATAACCAATGTCAGCAACAAAACCATAGAAAAGGGAGGGGGATTTAGAAACGCCACTCTCACAGTAACAAATGAAACCAAGTACACAAGCAATATCTAGCGGACGGGTGGAAACTATGACAGGTTTTAAATTGTTGACTTTTCTGTGTAGTCGGCTACGATATTGATACAACTCCACAACTGATATTTTCTCTTGTTCATATTTATTTTGTTACATGGTGTTTTTTTTTTCGTGAATAGGTGTTTTTTTTTTTCCGTGAATAGGTGTTTCTTTTTCCCTGTTTCTATAATTTCCATTAAATTATTCTCTATTCAAAGCAAAAAGATTGCCGTTTCCTTTTATTTTTGATCGTAAGTGGTGATCGTTGGTCTTGTTGCAGGAGATCGGGATTACATAACAAATACTTTTAACGATCTTCATAATCCAAAACACATCTCATTCTCATTTTACAAAAAGTTGAAGTATGTTACTTATGCAACAAAATTATACATAAAAATATAAGGAATTTACACATTGTGCCGAATATCACNAAAAGTCAGGAAATTTAGTGTGACAGGGAAAATGTAAATAATTGCTACTCTGCAAAATTTGCTAGTTGTGTGAATACAGGATAGTGTAATTATGATCATATGTATTTTAAAATTTCAGTTTTTAAGTTTGTGAACTGACAATAATAGATCTTTGCCAATTGACATAGAGCTTATATGTACACAAAATAAAGTATTTGTGTCTTTGTAATGGGCACTTTTGTGATGTCAATGTGTATCACGAGAAATATCGATGGACTGAATAAAATGCTGGCCCTGCTTACTTGGTCTGTTGCAGTGTAATTTAATTCAATGTAACTTATAGCATTTTTGTTATCAGGGGTGGAAAAATATGATATTTTAAAGTTTCGGTCCTAATAATAGGTTAAGGGAAATGGTAAGATTCTCCCTGAAAAACAGGGAAATGTCAGGGAATCCCAAAATGGAATTTCAGTGGACATCCTTTTTCTGTACCAAGAGAATTAATTTTCTATGAAAATGTTATTATTGTGTTTTGTTTTATATCTAAATATGCGAGTCTTGTATATAGTAAAAGAAGTTGAAAAATTTTGATTTAATAAATATTAGTAAGGTGTATTAAATCAGTGTTTATGAATGTCTGACTCAAGAATTTATTAAACCCAAAATTCCAAAAGCTTACAATGCTTATAATAATCATACTTTTATGCCAAATTTGGTGGAAATCTTTTGAGTAAATTACAAGCTATGGCGTGAATGCTTCATATATATATATATATATATATAAGAGTTATGTCTTCAGAAATGAATCTACAATACTGATAGGTATAGCACTGTTAATTCAATACTTACATGGTGAATTGTCAGTACATAACATGTGATACAAATTGATGTAATAGATCCTGGTATATAATGAGGTAGCACCAAAATTTTTTAAATGACATCAATTTGAAAATAAACACTCAGCGTGGTCGAAAACTCTTAATCCTGGTTGTCATTATTGTAAATGAACTGAGCTTGGTTAAATTCGACTGAAATGTTCAAAAGCATTTCGTGAGCATGCACACACATGCATGCATACACACACAGATACACAGATAGGAAGGTACTTTTCAAAAGCTTATACCTGTTTTCTTTGGTTAGATGGCTAAGAAAATATTTAGTTTACTGTTCTCAAACTTGGTGCAGGGAATATCAGCACACACACACATACATAAACGGTTGAATCATTTTATTATGACCACCTGCTTGTATCCAGAGCAACCGCTCTTTGCAGCATGGACAGCAGCTAAACGAGCTGGCAGTGACTGTCAGGTGCTAGAGGTCTCTAAGGGTATCTGGAGCTATGCTGTCTGTAGTGCGTCCCACATCTGTTGGGTGCGTGGCGGAGGAGACAGACTGCGAACACGACGATTGAGGTGGTCCCACAGATGTTCAATTGTATTGAGATTGAGGCTGTTTGGGGGCCAGGAAAGGACTTTTGATGTCTTGATCATGCTCTTCCAACCACGTGCGGACATTTCTAGCCGTGTTGCAAGGCACATTATCGTGCTGGAAGATCCCATCCTCCAGAGGAAAGACAATCATCATGTACAGGTGGACGTGATTGCCGAGGATGGGTTCATAATGAAATTGATTAAGAGTGCCTTCCACACGGATGATGGGTCCTAGAGAATACCACGAGAACATTCCCCAGACCATAACACTGCCCTCACCACCTTGTGTTTGTCCAGAAATGGATGCAGGGTGTCGGTTCTCAGACGTTTCTCGTTGGACACACTGACGTCCATCTGTTTTATGCAGCTGAAAATGTGAATCGTCGGAGAAGTCTACCAGTCACCAATCATCAGCGGTACAGTCACCATACTGTCAAGCAAATTCCAGTTTTCGTCGATGCACCTGTGTTAGCATGGATGCAGTCACCCTCCGTCTACTCTAGAGCCCCTTTCGCAGAAGGGTTTGCTAAACTGTTGTTGTAGACATTTGTCTGGATGCCTCCCGTTTCATTTGGACGGTGAGCTGTTCCATTGTAGCCTGTCGATAGGCCTTCACGCACCGTCATAGTCGACGTTCACCTCGGACATCAATGGGGCGTGGAGGTCCGTAGTTTTCATGACAGTTATTCCTAATGGTGCCATTCGTCCACTCACGATACACTTTTACCACACAGGCATGTGAACGGTTCAAAAATGTCGCTGTTTCCAGTGTTTTTTTTTTTTTTTTTGCAAATTGGTTAAATTGCTTTCCTTACCCATGACAGCAGGAAGCGCACTGTGTACAGCCAGCCTGTCTGTCGCTATATATATATATATATATATATATATATATATAGAGAGAGAGAGAGAGAGACACACACACGCATACACCCGATTCACCAGTCCACGTCATGGACTACACGCAGCAAATGGCACTTCTAGCAGGTGGTCATGATGTGATTTGACTGTGTATATTCTATTATTAGCACTAACCTTTTCTGAATTCCTTCTTGCTACTCCAACCTTTCAATACTTCTGGCATCCCTGTCCTCAAACATATTAATTTACCAATTTACCTAATATAGACTGTTCACTGTAAAGTGAGCACTATTGAGGCCCTAGTTACTTTTTCCTATCAGCCATTTTTAAAATAAATATTGCTACTTAAGTCATAAATACAGTGTGTATATTTCATTAGACTTGAAATTTAGTGTCTATGGCTACAATAAAATATATTTATTGACTATTATTTTAAATAAGAGGGCTTCAAAAAGTGTTCATTGTACCATGAATAGCTTATAATGGTCAGTGATATGCTTCCCAACTAGTTGTTGCTTGTTATTGGACCAGATGGGCTAGATGTGGTAATTATGCAAAGTCTTTGTTTTTCTTGGGGAAAAAAATGGAAATGGTATTTTTAACAGTGCTAATCATGCTGAAAAATGATTGCATAGGTACATTACTGTATTTTGAGTATGTCCTAAGAAATGCTTTAGTGGAGAGTGCTGTGAAGGCAAAGAAAATTGCAGAGTGAAGATAATAAAAAACTGAAAATAATATTACAACAAATGCCAAAAACCATAATGTAAAATACAATTAACGCTAGTGATTTTATGCAAATTTGCGCCACTCGTATTCCTGGAGCACAAGCAGAGCGAGTGTGGAGGGTTGCATTGATTTACTAGCCACATATTGTGGAAAGAAGAAATATATACAATATGCCGAAATGATCATGTTAGAAAATATTTACATACAGTTAACGGTAAAAAGTATTTGTCAAAATTATGAACCAAAATAATTGTTTAAAGAATGAGAAAGTTCCATTAAATAAATTTATTTTAATGATATTTGAGGACACTTTAACTCTTGCTTGTTTAGATTTCTTGAGGCTACATGCAGTGATATGGCACAGTCTACTCAAATACTGGGTGCATTAGATTAAAGTAACAAAAAATATGACAATTTACAAATAACAGTACCTAACAGACTAATTTTTGTATAAACCAGAAATCCTAGTAGAAAAGATTTTTTTTTAAATTACATTCCACCCTCTTGTATTTCTACTAACATGTCTCTTAAGATCATTAACATCCTAAAAAATTGCTCCCTTAGGCCAATTCATTCACTATCGTGCATGAGTTGCACTTCACTTCACTTTATCTCACTCTGTGACCTAATAAAAATTCAAAAAGTAATGGCCAGAATTCTGTTAAAGCTGCAAATTTGTAGATTTCAAAGGAACTTACTCCACATAGCAAACGTGAACCCTTGAAACTCTCAAACTTGCACCTTCTGTTCATAAATCACAAGTATTCACACTGTTAAAATGAGAAGGTACCACAAGCACATGCAAAACCACTTCACCCACCACTAATAGCACACATTGGCATTCAGAGCTATAAGGGTTGTTGAATCCTTTGCTAAAGGTGAACATGTTTCACTTTGCTTTTGTTCACGACGGGTTAACATTACAACCTAAGGGAACATAAGTGCTGTGGTTTTTAATTAGTTATGAAATGTTTCATCTGCCAAGTTGCTGTGTTTGTTTGCAGGCAAAGATGAGTATGTGATTCGCAAACAGGAGGAAGTGCTGCAAGAGTCACTGATGATGGTCCCGGACTGCCAGCGCAGGCTTGCCAAGGCTTTCGAGGAGTTGAAAAAGATAGTGGAAGAGGAGACTGGCATGACAGAGACTGAAGAGTACCAGACCGCACAGAAAGTTCTTGAAGATGCCAAAGCTGAATTGCCAGACTCTGCTGGTGGAGCATGTTAGCCACGTGTTTCGTTAATGTTGTGTACATTCTCATTTAAATTCAATTCCATTAAACTTAACTTTGTTTTGGATGGTATAAGTTAAAAATATTAAAGTGCTTCGCTAACAAACTCACATTTTTAAAATTATTTTCTCACATAGCGTATTAATATTGTTATAGCGTACGTGTGAATGTAATGTAAATACTATGTCCTATTCATCGAATGTGAGCCAGGTGCGTCCAAGTGGATTCCATGATGCTAGCTCTCATGTGTCTCCTTGCAATGTGCCGCCACCAAATGTTTTGTTTACTGTTCCTCCACCACCGTTGCCACCAGTGCCTCCTCCAGGCTTCATGCCATGGTGGACAAGTGGTGAGGCAGGGACTCTGGAAATGCATCAGAGTAATTTGCAAGCATCTGAGTGTGTGCCAGCTGACCTAGTGACTGTGCCACTAGGCAGTGCACCAGATGATTTGTGGCTGAGCAGCTGGCTTGCCCAGAGACGGAAGGTTGCTCCAACTTCACTCTCAAGCAGTTCACCAGTGAAGGTGAGTTATTGTCTATCACATTGTAATTTTCTCATCTGGCTGAATTGTTTATCAGATGAGTCACAGATACACTCTTTGTTGTTCATTTTGAATTTTTGTATTCTTATTGATAATGTGTGTCAGATAGGGACGGTGATAAAGAATCCATACGTAACGAATATAATGTGGAGCTATTGTAGATAATTATTAATCTGCAAGGCACTTGCATGTATTGTAAAGTGAACATTGGAGGTGGTACAAACTCTGTTTTTGACACACAATTGAACTTAGGGTTGCCAAATTTTTCAGATTTACCCTAAGGGACACTCTCGGCAACTCAACACTGACATTTGCCATCTAGTGAAATGATAAAGGAAAGTATTATTTACAACAAAATCATTTTAATACCATATGAAATTTGAAAAATTCAGTATTATACATAATTCAAATCGTTTCAGAACATATGACAACATAGTATTATTTGCATATAGAAATATGTATCTTAGTTCTTTCATTTGAGTTCACCCGTTGAACCATGTTCCTATGAAATGATGATTATGTGTGATGTTTCATATCACTTTCACCTCAGTGTGATATAGAAAATTCTCGTTGGCAAAGTATGCACTTACCTTTGTAAGAATTGTTACTATAAACTAGCCACTGATAATTTTGTTCCCATGTATCTAAATATACACAAGTTAGTTTATTTTTTCACGGAGGAGAATCACACATTTTCCATTTTAATTTCAATACTCAACGCACTGACAACACAACTTGATGTCAACAAACGGTAGCAACATAAACTGAAAGATAAATGTACATATCTCAGCACTACTTCCACGAACTCTCTTGTTGACAAATGCTATCTGTCGGCCATAAAGTAAGTGGCAATTAGGGGTGTGCAAATATTAAAAAATTCAAATACATAGTTGCAAATAGTAATTTACTAATTACTCACATTCTAACTTAGAATATCTTCTGCCAAAATTGCAAATAATTTACATTCCCGTCTCAAGTGGTTAATTGCTTGACATTAGTTACCTACTCACTTGAAGTCGTTTATTTGAACATCTATTCCATAGTAGTTAAGAGCTGGACCATTACTGATCATAACTGGTCGTTTTTATAATTTCTTTCTTGACTGCAAGAGCTCGGAACATTAAACTAAGATTTCTAGTTGATTATAAATTGCATTGCAGTGAATGATATCTGGCAACTGTCTTTGTGAAGCAAGTAGTTCACAAAGTTTTACGTAAAGGATCGGCAACAGTTCACTTCTGGCAAGATAAAATGGCGGCGGCACAAATGCCCGAGTTGCAACGCACAATTTTCTGCTTTTTAGTGAGCAAAGTAGATGAAGCTTGGGAGATGTATGAAGAGTCGGAAGTTAGATGGCTTCAAAATAATCTTCCAGGAGGTTATTAAAAAACTAAACAAGTTATTGGCAATTTTTGTGCGTTGTTTGCTAGCCCACCTGCAGATGACAAAATTGACAGGAATAAAGTTAAGAAACAGTTTGTGGCTTACAAGGTTGTGTTTCGTGAATTACATAAAGTGCACAATAAACTGCTTTAAAAAAAAGTGAGGTTAGTTTTTCCACGGGGGACTGCTCATGAGGCACAAGTGGCTTTGTAGTCACAGGGGTCAATGTTGCCGGCGTTGCCACTGCTTGTTTTCAGTGGTAACCGTGCAGTATTGAAGGGATTTGCAGAATTATTGAATTCCATGGGTGGCCATGTTTCCCACTTAACCAAGGTGCAAAAAATGCATTATTAATTGGGATGTCTTAGAGTTGAGGCATGGGACATAGTTAGCAATGTACTGGTAACAGAAAAGAATTATAATGGTATATGGAGCTGCTAGAGAAAGGTTTTTGAGTGTACGCATTACTGCAACTCTCCATGTGCAAAAAATTCTCCACTTATCCTCGTTGGACAGCTGTAGCGAGGGTGCTATTAGCAAATTGTTAGCATGCATGGAAGAGAATGTGAATGCTCTGAAGGCAAAGAATTTCCAGTTGAAAAGTGGGATTTCTTATTGTTAAAGATCTTGTTAGAGAAGCTGGACACACCTTTGAAGCAGGCATTTGAGATGACACATGAAGACGGCCTCCCCTCCTAACCACTAACTAATGAAGTTTCTTCACTGGAAGACAGGAGCAGCAAAGCAAGTGCAGTTGAAAACAGTTGCAACACAGAGACCTAGCCATTCCCAGATTACAGGTAGCAGGTTTCACCAAGTGGCGACCATTGAATGAGAATGGCCAGCCTTCAACAAACCCCCACAAAGACTATACTTATATCCACTCACAACAAGTCAGACAAGCTGAATTGTTGTGTGCGCGAGGGGGTTCACGCACTACATAAATGCTAGGTAGTCCTCGCAAAATGTGTTGACGAGAGAAGGACGTGTGTGCAAATGCAGAGGCTTAGTTTTAATGTCTATGAGGAAGTCATGTGGCAGCACAGTGTAATTCCGAGTATCACTACCAGCTCTGCAAAGGTAATCACCACACATTCCTCCACATTGCAGATAGACACAAGCCTAAGACTCCACCCACAAGCTCAAGACGAGGATGAAACCGAAGCCAGAGATAACAGTGAAGTTGTGATTGATGTGTGCAACAGGAGGGAGGAGATTTGGCACTCTGGTATCCACTGTTTTGTTAAAGACTCCATTAATACTTGTGAAGGATGGGGCACGACACTTCCAGGTGGTTCGTGCATTGTTAGACGGTGCCTCTGTCCTTTATCACAGAGGTTTGCATACGACTGAGTCTAAGGCGATATTGGACTGACGTGAACATTGTCGCAACATTGCAGTTCCAAGAACAAGAGGTGGAGTTTTGTGTGAGATTTTTTCTCTTCGGTTGCCAGAGCTTCACATCAACAGCAGAGCTCTTATTTTGAAAAAGATTACTAGATACATGCCTTCTGTATTGATTGCAGTTGGAGGTCTCAAGCATCTGGATGGGCTGCCACTGCTGATCCACAGTTTGCCACACCCAGTGCAATAGACTTGTTGCTGTCTGTAGAGATAGCTGTAGAGGTGATGACAGGACCCCAAGATTGCTGGACCTTCCATACCGGGTTTGGATGGGTGTTGGCAGGTACCATGTGCACAGGCTGTCCAAGCGAAATCATTACTGATTTGTCCCTTGATATTGCCCCTAAAAAATTCTGTGAAATTGAAGATGTACCTAGGAAAACCTTCATGTCTGTTGAAGACCAATGGTGTGAGCAGTACTTCCAGGATACCCACATGTGTGACAGTGAAGGCAGGTATGTGTTGAGGCCTCCTTTTGCAGTCACAAATGTCACACTTGGTGATGCTTACAGTAGTGCACTTAAGAAACTGCAGGAACTGGAGTGTAGGTTATGTAGGTCACCAGAGTTGCTTCAACAAAACTGGCAGTTCATGGACAAGTATGAGAGGTTAGGGCACATGTCGTAGATAGAAACATTAACATTTGATGCCAATGGGATAGCTGCTGTATCCTTAACATTGGAGTTGCACAGTCAGTCAGTCAGTCAGTATACATCATCCCTCATCATGCAGTCATCAAGGAGGATAGTGTGCCAACTAAGGTGTGAGATGTGTTTGATGGCTCCTCGAAGACTTGTGGTGGACCTTCTCTATACAGTTTGCTCCTGTTGGGCTGTTGGGGCTAAGTTGCTAAAGGATGTGGGTGACATAGTGCTGAACTTCAGGATATCGCCAGTTGCTATAACAGTTGATGTATGTAAAATGTACCGCCAGGTTGTAATCGACCCAGTGGATTTTTAAGTTCCAGTGCATTCTTTGGCGAAACACTGCTGGTGACCGAGTGAGTATTTTTGAACTCAATACAGTGATATATGGCCTGGCATCTTCACCATTCCAGACGCTGTGAACAATGCAGCAACTGGCAAATGATGAAGGTGCCAAGTATCCCTTGGCTGCTCACACCTTATTACATAATGTGTTTGTGGATGACATTGTGAATGGGGCAGTGAAGGCTCAGTTAGTGGCACTGCTGGGAGCAGGTGGTTTCCAGCTACACAAGTGGTGTTCCAATCATAGCAGTGTNTGAAGGCTCAGTTAGTGGCACTGCTGGGAGCAGGTGGTTTCCAGCTACACAAGTGGTGTTCCAATCATAGCAGTGTACAGCACTGACCGAAGTGAAGCTGCTCTAAATTTTAATAGCATAAGCTCAGTGAAGGTGTTAGGAATACACGAGGACCCGGTACAGGATCAGTTCTGCTCTAAGGTAAGTGCCAGCGGTATCAACTACCAAAAGTGATATCCTAATCCTGATTGCGCGGATGTACGATCCATGTGGCTGGCTAGCCCCTGTGTTGACTGCAAGTAAAATAATGCTCCAGGTGTTGTGGACCAGAGGCCTCAGTTGGGTTGAGCAGGTAGGCGGGGATGTGTTAAGTGATTGGGAGACCTTCAAGGCTGTATTACCCATGTTATCTCTGGTGAGAATAAAAAGACTCATTCCAGTGCGAGAATCCCAGGTTCAATTTCATGGGTTTTGCGATGCAAGTGAAAAGACCTATGCAGCAGTTATGTATGCTCTGTGTGAGAGAATAAATGGAGAAGTCACTGGTCACTTGGTGATTGCAAAATTCAAGGTAGTTGCTTTTAAAACTATTAAAACACATTGGTTATTCAGTGCAGAACTAAATAAGAAGAATTTATTAGACCCCAGATATACATAACCATAGATAAAATAGTACACATCAGTCTATACACATAACCACAGATAAAGTAGTACACATCACTCTACAACAGATTGCAGCACATGTAGTGAGTGTGTATTTATTTTGATATTATTACAATACCACCACTTATCAAAATAACCAAAATAAAGTTAACTAATTAGATACAATTCCTAATTCACTCTTAAACTTATAATGTTTAAAAGATCACAAGTCCTTAGTCAACAAATCAGCAGGCATTTCATTAGTAGGAAATACTTAACATTTATAATTTTATTTGCAACAGACTCACGAACAAAATGATACCTCTCATCAATGTGTTTAGACCTCTGATGTGAATAAGTATGTAATGACACAGTATTATTAATTTTCGGGATACGTGGCTCATTTGCTTTTGCTTTGCCAGACTTTGTAAAATGTTATTGGGATTCAAAATTAAAGCAGTGGTAGTTTGTTTGTCATGAATAACGTGTATCGGGCATCCGTTTGCCATTTCGAAAGTCGTAGTTTTTGTTAAGCGTCATCATTAGATTAGAAACTTTCTGACTGCGTCATCAGGTTTTGTTCGAGAAGTTAGATTATCTTTTAACTGACGGCGCAGTTAAGCGAGCTACGTAGTTTGGATAGCATGGGAAAAATGTGCATAGTGGCCCACGCCAGGCCCTTATCTGTGGAGAGGGGGGTGCTAGGCATGCAACAAATACTCGTGTGCCTATGGCCATTCAAGTCAGTAGACCCTTAAGACTCTGAAGCAGTAGACTCTCAGCAGCAACTCGCCGAGGCCGCGTCGGGCGTGGCGATAGCCCCCACACCGGCATCTTTATTTTTTTTCATATAATTCTCAGCCGGCGTTGGAGGTCGCGGCATCTGTTCTTCTTGCGAGGCAAGTTTTAGAGGCGTAAATGAGTAATTAAACGACTGTGGCGCTGCTCTGTGTTAGTTTGCCTGTAACCCGGTTCGTACTCTGCATACATGACAATTGTATGTGAACTGTTTTATTGGAATGATCAATAAAAGTACAGAGTAGTAAACAAACATTGGACTTTGTTTATATTTATTGGCACCTTTAGAGTTTCATGTTACTACCAACTGAACCAACCGAGTGGTAATTTCCAACCTTCATCATAGACTCTGAATCATTACAAATATTGCGGCCGAATGCGCCGCTGGCATCACCACAAATATGGCGCCTAACTGTGGGGATGCAATATTATAAATACGGCAATAACAGCGTGGTGCAACGTTACAAGTACTTGAAGATAGTTTCAATGTACTCTGATTATCGCAATGTAAAGTAATCATACATAAACCCCCTATTATTTCATCTTTTAATTTTTGTAAATATACAGTCTCTCTACTCTCTACATGCCTCTGAGAGAGCCATATATTCGGCTTCTGTACTTGACAGAGCCACTGTTCTTAGTTTTTTACTATGCCAAGAGATAGCAGAACCAGCCATAGTAAAACAAAAACCAGTATAAGACTAAGACCTTCTGTCTATTATATCACTCGTCCAATCTGCATCGACAAATCCTTCCAACCCAATATTATCTTTAGGATAATTCAAACAATAGTGTTTTGTTTTCTTTAAATACTTTACATTCCTCTTTGCATAATTGCAGTGCACATCTGAGTAACTATTGTTAAATTGGCTTAAATAGCTAACTGCAAATGCTATGTCGGGTCGTCTTAATACAGCCAGGTACATTAAACTCCCCAATAATCTTTGATATGGAAAATCTGTATTACAATTAACTGATTTCTTAATATTTAACTTGCATTCCATAGGAGTGTCCACTGTCTTACATTCAACCATGTTAAACCTTGCCAATNTGATTTCTTAATATTTAACTTGCATTCCATAGGAGTGTCCACTGTCTTACATTCAACCATGTTAAACCTTGCCAATAGTTAATTTATATACTGCATTTATATACTGTCTTAATGTTATCACATTATATTTATCTATTTTCATATCTAAATATAGTTTTACCTGACCTAAATCTTTTATTTTAAATTGTGAATTTAATAGACCCTTCAATTTTACAGTTTCATTTACATCATTTGAGAAAATTTAAAAATCACCAAAATATATTTTGACAATTGTCTTTAAACCATTTACAGTTTTTGTAAATAAACATGATTCATGTGTGCATTTATTATATCCTTGACATAGTAAACAATCACTAACTCTTTGGTACCATGCTTTTGAAGACTGCTTCAANTGATTTCTTAATATTTAACTTGCATTCCATAGGAGTGTCCACTGTCTTACATTCAACCATGTTAAACCTTGCCAACAGTTAATTTATATACTGCTTCTGTCTTAATGTTATCGCATTATATTTATCTATTTTCATATCTAAATATTGTTTTACCTGACCTAAATCTTTTATTTTAAATTGTGAATTTAATAGACCCTTCAATTTTACAGTTTCATTTACATCATTTGAGAAAATTAAAAAATCACCAAAATATATTTTGACAATTGTTTTTAAACCATTTACAGTTTTTGTAAATAAACATGATTCACGTGTGCATTTATTATATCCTTGACATAGTAAACAATCACTAACTCTTTGGTACCATGTTTTTGAAGACTGCTTCAAACTATATATTGCTTTCTTTTGTCGTGTAACGCATTTTGGAGTAGAAGCCTCGCTGACCCCCTTCGCGAGCGCCTACCAGTTGACACGAGGCACGTGGACAGCCAGAACGGATCGCAGTTACACGTGCCAAGGTTGTGCCGAGTAAGAGCTGGCGTATCGCCGAACCACCCGGAAAGTGCTACGTAAATACGTAGGAAAGCGGGAGAAATTGCAGAGCCAAGCAAGAGCACCTCTAGCTTCATGCCTGAGAAAACGGCTGACCAATTGAAAGTGGGGGCCACGAATACTCCTCACCCCTACCACCCTTGTAGCCAAACAGTGTAAGAATAAGTTGAGGTGATAAATTCAAGGGGCAAGATCACCACCTACCCCACCCCCCAACCTTCAGGGAACCATGGCTCGTTTTTGAAATGCATTGTTCTGTTTCCTACCACCGCCCCCCTCGCCNAGTCTTAACGTCCAAATGTGTAATGTCCAAACCTAATTGTACACTTAAAGCAAACAACATACTCAATGTGGAATGCCTCACTACTGGTGAAAAAGTGTCCTCATAGTCAATGCCAGCACGCTGCGAATAACCCTTTGCCACTAACCTTGCTCTAAAACGCACTTTATTTTCACTGTCCACTTTCTTTTTAAACACCCACCTACTTTGAACCACTGCACAATTGTCAGGAACATCTGTCAGCACCCAAGCTTAATTTTCTTCGAATGATTGAAGTTCTTCTTTTATTACCTCCTTCCAATGTACGCTTTCAGGTCCATGTAATGCCTCATTGAGGGTAATTTCTCCACCTCTGTTCTCCTGCTCATGTGTCACACACATATTACCAAAGCCATATCTGTCTTGCCTATGCCTGATCCGCTTTGTTTGTGAAGCAACTGAAGATGTCTGATCCGATGACTCATCTCAGGTTGGAGCAATTTCCTCTTGAACTTCATCAGGAACTAGTGTTAATTTATTACATACATCAAAAAATTCCATTTCATCGGAATTTTCTGCAGATTCATCTGAACATTCTTTTATAACATCTTGCTGCATATTTTATGCTGTTATATTACTGTCCACCACTGAACATGTATTCCGTTGGGGTCCTGTCTCAATTTTTATAGGCATCTCCTTTTGTATCCCCTCCTCAATCACAACTATGTCTCTACTGATTGATACAACATTGTTGTTGGGATTGTATAACCTGTAACTTTTGACATTCTCAGCATAACCAACAAGAACACATTGCGTTGATTTTTTATCCCATTTCAAACGCTTTTGTTTGGGAACATGCACCATGACTTTACTGCCGAAGATGGGTAAGTTACTGACATCTGGTTTCTGACCAGTCCACAACTCAAACTGTGTTCTGTTGTTCAACCCTGATGCTAAAGATCTGTTTCTCAGATATACTGCAGTGTGCACCGTCTATGCCCAAAACTTTTTCGTTTAAATCTGCATCGAACAACAAACATTTGGCTTTTCAACAAATGTTCGGTTAAGTCGTTCACACAGGCCATTCTGTTCGGGTGTGTACGGATTGGTTTTCTGATGTACAATTCCTGCATCTTGTAAATGCTTCTCAAATTCCTTACTACAGAATTCTAAACCATTATCCGTTCTCAACACTTTTTGTTTCTGCCGGTTTGATTTTTTACTAACGACTTAAACCCTTTAAAGCGATTAAAGGTCTCATCTTTAGTTTTTAAAAAATAAACATAAGCCATCTGGCTAAAGTTATCAACAAACAGCAAAAAATATTTTGAGCCTCCTACTGAATTGACCTCCATCGGCCCACAAAGATCTGCGTGCACCCTATCAAGTACCTCCGTGCTCCTGCTACCAATATGACAAAATGGTAGCCTCCCTTGCTTTGCCTCGCACCAAACCACACGCGTTTCCTTGCTAATTTGAGACTTGTCCTTGTATGACATTCCAACCACATGCCTTCATTCATTTTGTTGACGTCTTCGCTATTAATGTGTCTAATCTCCTGTGCCATACAGTACTTGTAGTCACTGTCAACAAACACCCAACTTCTAAAGTCTTTAGCTTGTATACTCCCTCGATTAAATCCGCTGTAGCTACTAGCTCATTCTGTTTGTTATATATAAGACATCGCTGTTCTTTAAACAATATTTTATTTCCTTTATTCATTAACTCACTGACCGACAGTAAATTAGTTGCTAAGCTTGGTATGTATAATACTTCCGTAACTGGTATTTTATCTTTATTTGCGACCACTATTTACCACTCTTTATTCGGAGTCATGTGTGTGCTTGCTCCCGAATCAACGTACCAGTCCGAACTACTGAACTTTGCACTCAGGAATACTGCATTAAACGCATTGGATTGCTTGCATTTATCATATTTTTCATCATAAGTACACTAATTTTTATAGTATCCAGGTTGCTTGCATTTATAGCAGGTTATGTTTTGTTTACCACCTGTCACTTTGACATTTGATGATCTAGCCATAGAGTAATTCTTGCTATTGTTGTTATGCCAACTTTTAGCTGCAGAAACCCCATTGCATTCTGTTTCACTCATACCTGGTGATTCCATATCAAGCAACTTTGTTTTTATGACATCTGCGTTGATCAGAATACCCGACTGTTCTATCGCTATGACCATAGGTGAAAATTTTTCTGGCAATCCCGCCAATAATAATGATCCAATCCATTCTTCATTTATTTCGAATCCCGTTCCACTCAGCCGCTGCGATGTTTCAATAACTTGAGTCGCATACAAAGTCATTGAATCATTATTCTCCAGTCTGATAGATATTAAATGACGAAGTAGGGTTATCTTTCTGGAAAAACCGCTATCTTCGAACATAGATTTTAACTTTTCTCATAACCCCTTTGTTGTCTTCGTAGTTCTTATATGAACGTACAAAGTAGGGTCAATCGTTAACACCAGCTTCGCTTTTGCGTCACTATCTGCGGCTGCACTGTCTAGATTCAGTTTTGTTGAGATAGGACATTCCTTCCAAGACAAGCAAATTCTCCAACCGCAAAAGCCCATTCGTCATAATTCGCCCTGCCTTTTAATTTTGGCACACTAGCAATGAAATTCGAAGTCATGCTTGCACAACACAATGTAATAAACTTTTAATTAACTAGTAATTTCATCTTTTAAACGGGATTGGGCTCATAACCTATTAAAACACATTGGTTATTCAGTGCAGAACTAAATAAGAAGAATTTATTAGACCACAGATGTACATAACCATAGATAAAGTAGTACACATCAGTCTATACACATAACCACAGATAAAGTAGTACACATCAGTCTACAACAGATGACAGCACATGTAGTGAATACATATTTATTTTGATATTATTACAATAAAAACTATGTCAGTTCCAAAACTTGAGCTCTGTGCAAGCACACTTGTTAAGCAANCAATAAAAACTATGTCAGTTCCAAAACTTGAGCTCTGTGCAAGCACACTTGTTAAGCAAGCTGTGGCAATATGACTTAGAACTCTTCCAACCCAAGATCAAGGATACATTGTTGCATGGTTGGACAGATTCAACAGTTGTGTTAACATTGTTAAGAATGTCTCCACACAGGCTGCAAACCTTTGTGGCTAACTGTCACAGAAATTCAATCAGTAGTGCCTCCAAGTGCATGGAGTCATGTTCCCTTGGAGTGTAACCCGGCTGATGCAGCTTCACATGGATGTCTGCCTGACCAGTTGCTGGGCCAGTCTAATTGGTTCTCAAGTCCTGACTGGCTGCTGCAGCAAGCGGAACTCTGGCCATCACACCATGTTCAAGACCTTGGTGAAATTCCAGAGCTGTAGCACTCATCAGCTGCAGTGTTGGTTGCACGACAGGAAACCCACACCTCAGAAGNCTTGGTGAAATTCCAGAGCTGTAGCACTCATCAGCTGCAGTGTTGGTTGCACGACAGGAAACCCACACCTCAGAAGGCCAGCTAGGCCTCCTCTAGAATTCCTCATCTCTATGGAAACTGGTGGCAGTAACATTTTTTTAATTTGTGTTACTTGAGACAGACAGTGTTTTGCACTCTGTATGTGACTGACACACTAGCGCTGCAAGTGGTGGAAAACAGCAGTTATGAAAAGTAATGGGGGCCTGTTCGTGACATTATTTTTGTGTGCTGAAACAGCAAGTAAGCGTGAAGTTTAGCAAGTCCACTTGAATCATTTGATTCATCAACTTGAATAATTTGATTTGCTGAGTTGGGTTGAGAAATTTAGGTGACTCTTAATAAAGATAAAGAGCTCTTCAGTGATGATGAGGGTGAAATGAGGTGAGAATGGAGTAGCACGGAAATGCAAGGGCGGGGAAAACTGGAGATCCCCGAGGATATGCATCGACCAGCAGCAGCAGTATCGGACACAATTACCACTTGCGAAAATCTGGGAGTTATCCTGCCGGGGATTGAACTCGGTTCGCCTTCGTGGGAGGCGAGCAGTCTAACCGCCCAGCCACCATGACCCCAGTTGATTCCTCAACTTTGATTGCAAATATGGCATTATTCTGGCCAACCTTGCCTCTCACTACATTTTCAATGTTTTCAGATAAATCCTGATTTCTCCACCCAACCATATTGTCAGCCAAAGGAATTTTTTTTTAATTTCAGTTTTGTATATAGGGCAAAACATATTTTTTTACTGTAGCACAGCGTGCTGGGGCAATAAGTTTTCTCACCAGCTGAGTGTTGAAGTATATTTTTTTTGCAAAGACTAGGTAACTTGCTTCTTGAGCTTTGTCAGAAGTCTTGAATTCTTTAGTAAATGTGGCACTCTGTTATAATTTAATTTTTTTACACAAATATGCATGCAAGAATGAATAGATGCATTATTGTTAAAAAAAAATCAAACATTTGTGCGAGACAAAAACAAAGACTGAGCATCGTATTTGAACTAAAAGGATATATGCATATACATTTGTCGCTACTCGGCCACCTTTGTTATACAGGGGGTGGCCAGTAGTTCATAATAGTTAAATTATATTGGTGCAGACTAAGGGCACCTAAGGATGTTGCTTTAGGGGTAAACAAATACTCGTAATCTCCGTTATTTAACACAGCAGGATTTTATTGATCAGAAAGTCACATAGTTATTACACACACTGGCGAGACTGAGACCACTGCAAGTCGTTTGCCTGAAGGGCTGGTGGGCCGAATACTATGTGTCGGGGAAGGTTGTTGAAGGGAGACGTTTCTCTACTTATCTGCGACTGCGGCTTTCGGTGAGTTGTCGTCGTTGGTAGCTGAGACATGATGAGTTGAGTGGCCCTGGTTCGGGCCCTTGGACTGGCTCTCGTTGACATGCTGTACTCAGCTGACTTCTTCCTTCGGCTTCGACTGACTCCCTACCACGTCCCGCTGGACTCTCCCTCTCGCTCGATGTGGCGCTTCGCGGCTGAAGCTCACCACTCGTCTTTGCCTTTGGTTGAAGTAGCTGGGTCAGCTCGGCTTCCCTTCTCGGAAGTCCGGGATTGGTTTCCCGGGACTTGTGATTTCTCTTTGACCTCGGCTGGCGTTCCTCGTCGGAGACCTCGCGTCCCCTCTCCTACGTCGACGTCTACCACGACTCGTCTCGCGCTCTCGACTTCTCCACCTCGGAAACTGCCACTACTT
>NQII01000355.1:43085-64746 GCA_002778355.1 Clitarchus hookeri
CGGGACTTACCCTATTTCGTTCTCACTGAGGTTCATCCCCGAAATTCTTATACGGCGGGACTTCCCGTGGTTATTTCTCAGGGTGTGAATACAGCGCAATTCCTATCCCATGTACCCGTCACGCGTCACATTATAGATCATTACCACACAGGAAATCACATTTTAGGGTTTTAATTTATTTTTCCTGGCACATATGCCAAAGTTCTCAGACAGAGTAGATTTTTGTGCTGTCTTTTAAGAATGGCTTGAATGTGATTTTATCAAGGAGAAACATTTCCATCGTGGAAACAAAAACTATTTTTATATTTTCTTTTGCAATTTTGCTTACCTCTTAAATCTTTTTCAGTTCATATAGATTTGGTGATTAATTAGAAAATATTATATGGCAAGGGTGTTTATTTAAAATGGTAAGTTAGGCATGGTCCAAATTGGAAAAGAGAATGGTAAAAGGATATTTGTGGCGTGTGTATTGGGCAGTATGCATTGAAATTATTTCAATGTACTGTTGGAACAAAGTAGTCACTGGCTGCTAGGGAGAGAAAACATTAGTTGCTGTAACCAGCAATTACTGTTGCCAAGTTTATGGTACACAGAACCATTGCAAAAGTGTCAGAATAGTCTCAGTATGTGGAGATTGTGAACAAAGAATTTTATTCATGCACAGTGCTGAACAGTTTAGCAAAAATTCCATCTTGTACTTTATTGCTGTAAATTTACTCAAATTCCAGTTGTGCTGTATTGCATTGAGGTAACAGAAATTTGGGGGCATTAGCAATCACATGCACAATTATTATTAATCCACTGCATTACATGAGTGGTGCAATTTTTTTTTATTGTAGAAATTAAAAATTTTTCTTGCCCACAGAGAACAGAAAATGGTACTACAGTACAATCTCACTAATCTGGCACTAATGCAGGCACAAGAGTGCCGGATTATCAGAAAATTCGGATTACTGTAATGTAGGTAAAATGAGTAAAAATTTGTATGTATTACTAATTGTTTATTGATAAAATACAAATGAAATCAATGTTTTTTGAAATAATCCGTAATAATCTTTTGCTTTTTACCCACTAGCCTGTCTTAAAAAACGTTCTCACGCAGATTTCCGAGGACCATAGTTTTCTGAGTAGAAACACCATTTTCTTCTGCCCAAGTTATACATTTAGTGAAGCATATCAAAACTTCATCACTTTTTATGTTCTGTTCACTCTGAGATGACTCTATTAATTCTTCTTTTTCTGCTAAAACTTTGTTGCATATTTTGTCATCTGTCATTAGCTGCTGTTTCTTCAGCACTTCCTTCAAACCAAGCTGTTAATTCTTCTTGATTTATCTCGATGTTTCTTTCTGCAAAAATTTCCATCCAAGCAGCAAGAGGCACATCATCTTCAGCCCATTCTTCTTCAGTGAACACAGTCATTGAAGGCCACAATTTCTTCCATGAACTTCTAATTGTACTGGTTGGAATAGAGTCCCACAAGTGGGTAAGAGAAAAAACAAAATTCTTCAGATTCACTTCTTTGAGACGTGGTATGTCTCCGCCCTGAGTGATAATCTCAACTAGCAGCTTCTTCTTGTATCTAGACTTAACTATCTGGATAACATTTTGATCTATAGGCTGTAGTAGAGGAGTGCAGTTTGGTGGTAAAAACATGGTTTGTATCATTCCCTCACTTAATTTCAGTTCTTCTGCATTTTGATGGCCAGGAGCATTGTCCAGTAGGAGTAGGGCTTTTTCAGGCAAATTGGATCTTCTCATAAATTTTCTTACTCCAAGAATTAACTCCTTTTGAAACCAGTGTATGAACACCTCTCTTGTAACCCAAGCCTTCGATTGGTTTGTGTAGAAAGCTGGCACAAGCAAATATTTTTAAAAGCTCTTGGGTTTTTCGATTTTCCAATAACCATTAAATCAAACTTGTGTTTCCCACTCACATTGGCACAATGCATGAAAGTGATTCTTTCTTTGCTTACATTTTGTCCTGGTGCAGCGCTTTCTTGTGATGATACACAGGTTTTCTTTGGCAACATTTTCCAAAAAAGTTCTCTTTCGTCGGCATTATACACTTGATCTGGGCTAAGACCGAGTTCATCAATTTTCTCTTGAAGCAACTGGACAAAGGTCTGAACCGCAGATACGTCACTAGATAATTTCTGCCCTGAAACTGATAGTAGACGAATCCCAAATCTCTTTTTAAATTTATCAAGTCAGCCATTACTAGCACGGAAGTAATCTTTTTTAGTAATTTTCTTATAGAATTAAACTGCTTTCGTTTTTAATATTTCCCCAGAAATAGGTGTATGCTTAGCATGTTGCTGTACAGAAACCATGTGTAAAGAGCAGTTTCCACGGGACAATCACCAACTTGTAATGTTTTACATTTTGCTGGTCCGCTTTCCATTGTCTTAATGTGCTCCACTATCTTCAATTTCTTTTTTTAATATCATTCAAAGTAGCACGTCCGACGTATTCTTTAGCAAGCTTACTCATGTTTTCACAGTTATCTAACCTCTTTAAAATTTCTATCTTCTCCCGTAAAGTCAGAGTTTAATGTTTTCTCTTATTACTTGTACTACTCGAACACATATTGACTGATCAGGCATATGAAATCACAAGTAAACCTAAATAATTAATGTGACAGTTACGCAATATACTTTTGGTGCGTGCGTAGGCAACGATGCTCGCAAGGTCACCGACTCTGAGGGAGATAGAATGAAATAGAATCGTATGCCTGCGTCCCTTGTTTTAGTGCCGGATTAGCGAGATCGTAATGCATATCATTGAGTTTCTAACCAGTCCCTTTTAGTTTCTGTTGATTATGTTGTTTATTTGCTTTAACAGAATAAAATGTTGCAGTTTCAATCAGGTGGGAACAGTCATAGATTTAACCAGTATATTGTTGTGCGTCTTTCACACTGGTTACTGATTTTTTTGTACGGTAGTAACCAGGTTTTTTCACCATAAAATGTAACAGTTCTTAACAAAATCATTTTGCATGTGGTATGGGTCTGAAAAGTAGGTGTAAAATGGATGGAAGTAAAAATTGAACTGAGCTGTGTTGACAAACTATACGAGGCAGGCTGGAGTGCTTCATTTGCACACAAAATACACTAATTTTGCAAGTTTGTAAAGTGATGCCTTTGGGATAGATGAAGTATGGATTCTTAGGTGGTTTCGACTACGTACTACCTAGGTAGGCTAACTAATTTATAGGTGCTGCTGATTGGCACTGGTTCCTCTCTATCCTTAACAGGATTGACTGTCTCTTAGGGGTGCTGAGGGCACTTACAGGCTGAACTGCCTTCTTAGGCTCTCCTTCGTGCTGGGAGTACAGCATATAGTATGTGGTATGGTCAATGAAATGGAGTGGTGGTGAGTAAGGGGGAGGGCTGCAGAGTAGTTTGGTAGGATGATTCNGTATGTGGTATGGTCAATGAAATGGAGTGGTGGTGAGTAAGGGGGAGGGCTGCAGAGTAGTTTGGTAGGATGATTCAAGGTGGTTCCCGATTTTTGAGTCTTCAATTCCCCATCACTCTTTCGGTGTGCAGTCAAAAGACGAAAGTATATTTCCTCCTGCCTCCAATTCTCTGTCCCCAGTAGTTTGAAATGCGGTGGAATGAACAGAAATTAGTGAGTTGGGTTATTATCTTCTCGGTACTTCGGGTTGTGCCAGGGGCCTTGGGCCACGAGCTCTCATTCTCAAATCCTCTGTCCCCTGCAGTTTGAAATGTGGTGGAATGAAGAGAGGTTGGTGAGTAGAGAGGCAAGACTCCTGGTTCCCCTTCAGTGTTTTGAATGTTGGCCTCCATGTATCGTGCATGTGAGTATTGTCTGAATGATCAGAGATCAAGCTGGAACAGTTTGCATGGTCACTGCATCAGGTGCCGGATACTGCAGTGATCCCCTCTTTAGGGCACAATCACTTCCACCTCTTAACTATATTGTAGCCCTACTTTGGTTTCCTCCTCCGTCCCACTTGTTGGGTACCGCCTGGTATGGCTGGTGGCTGTAATTACGGTCGGAAAGAATGCAGGTGAGAACAATGTAAATGTGTTTTGTGGATAATTAACTCTCAAAGTATGTAAAAACACGTAAAGTAGACTGATATTGCAAGATTTATTGCCCCTCANTTTTGTGGATAATTAACTCTCAAAGTATGTAAAAACACGTAAAGTAGACTGATATTGCAAGATTTATTGCCCCTCAGGCAAATGGAATTAAACATTGATAGCATTAAAGTTAATTGTGTAAAACATGTCTCAAACTCCTAATTCCTTTTACTNGGCAAATGGAATTAAACATTGATAGCATTAAAGTTAATTGTGTAAAACATGTCTCAAACTCCTAATTCCTTTTACTGACTGACACGAACGTAAAAATTACTAAAGCAGCACAGTGGCTGAACACTCTCGTTAAGGACTGCTGGCTGTACCAACTTTGCTAACTGCTCTCAAGGACTAATGTGTCAAGGCCCTCAAGTGGAAGAGGGATCTCTGGAGGGTGTCGGTTGCTGNTAAAGCAGCACAGTGGCTGAACACTCTCGTTAAGGACTGCTGGCTGTACCAACTTTGCTAACTGCTCTCAAGGACTAATGTGTCAAGGCCCTCAAGTGGAAGAGGGATCTCTGGAGGGTGTCGGTTGCTGAAGATAAACTGGCATTTTCCTGCCTGCAGCAAAGTATACAGGCGCTGTGATGGGCCAGGATTGCGCAGGGTCTCAGCTATCCCCACCTCTTCTTGCTGGCACAGACAAGCTGCACAGGTAACACATGGGGTGTTTGCATTGCTCCTTGGTTAGGGGCAGGTTTCCCTTTGTTTATCGTTCCCTAGCCAGCTTAGCTGCCATCACTGGTATAATTGATTATGAACAAGGCAATTTCAGCAGCAAGGGTTGGTGGTCAGTGTGCATGACAGTCATCAAAAGTACCAAGTAAAAAACATCAGAATTGAAAATTAAAAAAAAATTTGTTACCAAAAATCTATTTTGTACTTGCTACTTTCAGCATGAGTGAAAACAAGTGCAACATGTTCACAGTACTGCAGAATTTTGAGATAACAAAGGAATTTTAAAAGGGCAAGCGTACGAAAAAACTGTAGTAGTGCAGCGGCACAAGAGCATACTGTTGACCCTAACTATGATTTGGAAGCATAGGGTTGTGATCGTGAGTGCCGTAAAGAGGGAGGGTCACAGTGTGAAGGTCAAGAGTCTCAAGTAGATCACTATTGCTGATTTGGAGAAAGAAGGCAGTTATTGATTGGTTTGCCCAGCATAGAGCCCAGAGCCCAAGGTGTGCCAGTTAGCGGGAATACAACAGAATGAATGAGTGAAAAGATTTGGGTGGCTCTTAACAGTGAGGGCTTTAGGGCAGAGCATATAACAGAAGTCCAGTTTATTTGCTCTGAAGATAGATAGCTGGAATGATTTAATAGCAGCCACATCTTCAATGCCCACAAAGTCTGCAGCAAAAGTGCATCAGTCCCCTGAGGGCCTCATTAAATTAACTGCCAATACAACAAGACATCTTGAGGTCCTATTAGCATCGGGATGTGTACAACACTGATAACATCAAAGTCTTTTAACTTGCTGCCAAATTAGACCCTCGCAGTAAATGGAGGCACGCAAGGGAGGAAATAGGTGCAAGGAATACCTCAGTGCCCATTGCTGTGATATGGATGGCAGTGACAAAATGAATCCACTTGTGATCTGCAAGTTCAATAAAAGGTGTTCTTTCAGAGACATGCAACTTTGCTGTACCAATACAATTTTAACAAGACGACTTTGGTAATATTTACGCTTTGGGTTCATGCATTGCAGGGATTGCAGCATCTTGCTCTTCGACAATTGTCCTGCTCATTAATAGACATTGAGATAGTGTTTACACCGCCAAACACAACCTGTGCTATTCAGCTTTTGGACAAGAGAATCATCATCAAAGCTATGAAAGATAACTTTTCGAATGATGAGTATGCCTTCTCATGGATTTGGATCTGGTGTGGGCGTAAAAGTGGGGATGTTTGCAGGAAGTCAAAACTGTTTGGGGAAAAAATGAGCTCCAAGACAATGTGGACTGCTTCTGATATGCCTACTTTGTTTTCAATGATGTGCCATCCCTCCTCCACCTGCTGTTGTGGATGTTGGAGGACATCAATGACATTGAGAAGGTAAAGATTAAACGNAATACAACAGAATGAATGAGTGAAAAGATTTGGGTGGCTCTTAACAGTGAGGGCTTTAGGGCAGAGCATATAACATAAGTCCAGTTTGTTTGCTCTGAAGATAGATAGCTGGAATGATTTAATAGCAGCCACATCTTCAATGCCCACAAAGTCTGCAGCAAAAGTGCATCAGTCCCCTGAGGGCCCCATTAAATTAACTGCCAATACAACAAGACATCTTGAGGTCCTATTAGCATCGGGATGTGTACAACACTGATAACATCAAAGTCTTTTAACTTGCTGCCAAATTAGACCCTCGCAGTAAATGGAGGCACGCAAGGGAGGAAATAGGTGCAAGGAATACCTCAGTGCCCATTGCTGTGATATGGATGGCAGTGACAAAATGAATCCACTTGTGATCTGCAAGTTCAATAAAAGGTGTTCTTTCAGAGACATGCAACTTTGCTGTACCAATACAATTTTAACAAGACGACTTTGGTAATATTTACGCTTTGGGTTCATGCATTAAACTCCCGCATGCATTGCAGGGACTGCAGCATCTTGCTGTTTGACAATTGTCCTGCTCATTAACAGATCCAGAATCTAATAGACATTGAGATAGTGTTTACACCGCCAAACACAACCTGTGCTATTCAGCTTTTGGACAAGAGAATCATCATCAAAGCTGTGAAAGAGAACTTTTTGAATGATGAGTATGTCTTGTCATGGATTTGGATCTGGTGTGGGCGTAAAAATGGGGATGTTTGCAGGAAGTCAAAACTGTTTGGGGAAAAAATGAGCTCCAAGACAATGTGGACTGCTTCTGATATGCCTACTTTGTTTTCAATTATGTGCCATCCCTCCTCCACCTGCTGTTGTGGATGTTGGAGGACATCAATGACATTGAGAAGGTAAAGATTAAACGCTAACCCAGATTGTTGACCGAGCTCTAGCCCGGCACCTCCACATATCTGGGTTTTGTTCCACTATGCGTCAAAGTGATGTGGAAGAGAACTGCCCCCAGTCTACACGTATGAGTATATTTGCTCTGCAGATGAGGTGGCAGTCTGAGATGAGTATGGCAACAATGGCGACTTCAGCAAACTGCAAGAGTTGTTTGATGAGGGGGNGAGTATGGCAACAATGGCGACTTCAGCAAACTGCAAGAGTTGTTTGATGAGGGGGGAGGGAATTTAAGAAGAAATAAACAGGTTCAAGTCCTTCAGGGATACCAGTGTCTTAACACTTCAAGTTTTTGAAGATCTTTTAGAGATTGACCCCAATCCCACATTGAAGTTGTGGAGTCATTTAGATTTCTTCCATCAGTAAGTAGCGTAGATGGTGCTTAAATAGAAGCAGGTCTCCATCAAGGACTACTTCAAGTATGTGAGGCTATTGTTGATAGTGGTTTAAGAAAACTGGACTGTGGCACTGTNTGATGTGGAAGAGAACTGCCCCCAGTCTACACGTATGAGTATATTTGCTCTGCAGATGAGGTGGCAGTCTGAGATTAGTATGGCAACAATGGCGACTTCAGCAAACTGCAAGAGTTGTTTGATGAGGGGGGAGGGAATTTAAGAAGAAATAAACAGGTTCAAGTCCTTCAGGGATACCAGTCTTAACACTTCAAGTTTTTGAAGATCTTTTAGAGATTGACCCCAATCCCACATTGAAGTTGTGGAGTCATTTAGATTTCTTCCATCAGTAAGTAGCGTAGATGGTGCTTAAATAGAAGCACGNTGGAGTCATTTAGATTTCTTCCATCAGTAAGTAGCGTAGATGGTGCTTAAATAGAAGCAGGTCTCCATCAAGGACTACTTCAAGTATGTGAGGCTATTGTTGATAGTGGTTTAAGAAAACTGGACTGTGGCACTGTAATGTTTAAAAACTAATGTAATATACATGTGCAATACTGCGGCACACTATGCCATGATACTGTTTCCAAAATCACAGTTGTTAATGGAGCTTTTGCTTGTTGATGTTCAAGTGTTGGGCAATCTATTATTGCTTTGCATTTAAAAAATTTTGATTGTTAATACAGCTTCCACAGATTTATTGACATGTGTTTGCCATTATTTACTGCACTGTATTATGTCTGTATTTCCACTCCTGTATGTTTACAACTCATGAAACAAATAAGATTGTCTGCAGTGCTTGCAACATTCCCTCCATACCCCTTCATTCCCATCAGTGTGTGAATGTCTTTAATGTGGAAGTGTCACATTACTCTAACTAAAATTCAATGTAATGGGAACCATGTGGTAATTATTATCTAATGAAAAAACATCATTGAAAGGCCAAACTAGCTGTTAAACTTAGGGATGTAACGATTCCACTTTTTTTCGATTCTCGATCTATATGCCGATCTCGATTCTCAATTCCAAAAATTGTGATTCTTTTAGTTACACACAATTACTTTACAGAACTAAATACTGTATAGGAGGAGGTGAAATTTAATTATTTAAACTAGACCTACATTAGTAGTAGGCCTATTACTAACAAATAATATAACATGAAGAGAGGGAGCATATTAATATGAAATTCGAGAAAGGCATATGAGATAATATTGAGAAAAAAAAATGTGTATATACACACACATATATATATATATATATATATATATAGACACACACACACACACACACGTTTCATCCACATAGTTCATTCCAAAAATATTTCTAAACCTCACTTGACATGATAAATGTTCACCAAAACATGAAATTATTTAAAAAAATTGCAAGAATAGCATTTTTGGTAGTAAAATGTGTGTAAATTGACACAAATTTACTCAAGTTAACTTTCAGTGGAAGTTTTTACGCCCGTGAACACACACACACTTTGAATCCCGTAGTGCAACTACAGTCACAGCCAAGTCGCATAGGGCAGGTTGATACCTGCCCAATGCTAGGGTTTCTAAGTAGGTATGGAATCTGCTCTCTGCGTAAGGCGCCAGCAATTGATGCTAGCCCTCAGTGTTAGGGCGTAGGAATATGTTGATACTATTATCCCTCTGTCCAATTTACCAAATAAATTCACCTTCCTTGCGAGTTGCCATAAGTCAGTTTTTATTTATGCTTAACAGGGTCACTTCCACATGTACACATGAGACAACTCTCCCCCCCCCTTTTTTCTATGTAGGCTACGTATTGCTTGACGCGGCGATTTGTGTCATGGGGAGCACGATTCTTCACACTTGCTGTATGACTCTACTTATCTGACTCGAGGCGCTGGTCTTCTCTCGGCCGGCGACCTCTGGACCGCTTCGTCACTCGGTAGGCAGACTGGGACGTCTGGGCTGCGACAGGTCCTCCCGGTTGGCGTCTCGACGCCTTCTCAAACTCCTTTCTCCTGACTTCGATCCGCACTCCTCGATTCCCGTCGGCCGACTGCCGTTTTCTCGGACTCCGGTCCGCACTCCGCGTTTCACTACGGCCGACTGCCGTTGGCATCTCGACGCCTACTGGCTCTGCTCCGCACACCTCGCTTGACGTCCTCCGACTGACGTTGACGTCTTGATGCATTCTCGCGAACTCGTTTTTGCCGGCTCCGGTTCACACTCCTCGCTTGACGACGTCTGACTGACCCGTTCCTTCCTCTCTCTCGTGGTTTTGTATGCTCGTTCGCCATATTGAACTTGCATTATCTCTGCACATGGCCGGGCTGATCGCCGCGACCTCTGGGTCGTAAAACACGTGTTCGGCGCTTCGGTTCTCGCTTATGGCGGAACACTTGGTGGCCTCTTGGTGGGTGCCTGTGGTTCTCCTGCCTCCGGATATTGTGCCGCTATTGTTCCAGCACTCGTCAAAAGCTCTCATTGTTTATTGCAGTAGCCAGCCTGGGACAGATGCAGCCGATGGTGTGAGCTCGGCGTCCCTTGTCAGCTGCGAAACACAGCTGTGTCTGCCTTCCTCCGCAAGCTGTGTCTGCCTTCCTCCGCATGTGGTCTCTACGCCACGTGTTCATTCCGCCGAGCCATCCTGGAGTTATTCTTCCTGCACGCCCAGCAAACCCTTAGTATTTATTGCGGTCGTCCGTCTGCGAGTTTCGCCAGTGTGTGTGTTCTGACAAATAAATATCTTTAGGGACGCGGGATGCGTCAAGGTTATGAATGCAACATACCGAATCTGTATGCTAACCAAGCTAATTCCTCTATCGATAACAAAATTAAAAGTAGCGAAGTAAATTAATTATGTTTTTTCACAAATCAAATTTGCTATGTTTGGAGTTTGTCAACGTCTTGGCGACGAATGAGCACAACACACAATTAAAAACACACACATAAAAAAAAAACAGACAATTTGCTGGCGTGTTACAAATCGCTTTAACCAAACCCATATTAAAAAACACCATGTTATATCTCATTAAAATAGTTAAACATTTGGAGTTGAATTAAACATTCATTATGTACTAGCTTATTTTTACGTGAATGTTTAGGTTATGTATATCAAAACTCACATCCTATATCAACCAGCAATCGATACTTCCAACTTATACATGTCACTCGCATGTGAGACAAATTCAGTGCGCATGGTTTACCGTAACTTCCTAATGGTGCAAGTTTGCAACCAGTTTTAGTTAATTTTCACAATAAATACGTAGTGTTAATGTTACATAGTATATGACGCACAAAAATTTGTTTATCTTATGAAACGATCTTTGAAATCTGTGAATATGCGGAAGAACCGAAACTTTCTCGACAGTATTTGATTCATCAAATCATAATCGCTTACGTAAAGAGTCGACACTAAGCTTCTCGCACGAAACCAGACTTGTATTTTAGTTGGAACAACACATGCAGACGTGAACATAAATTTTTCCGGAACATATCCGGAAAAAATTATTTCCTGTCCGACGAGAAAAATGAATTCCTGAAATTTTTCCCGAAGTTTGGGATCCCGCATGCCCCTAGGTTTTAGTACGTAACGAAACTTGCTAAAAACAAAACTACCAAATAACGACCAAACTGACGCTATTAAGTACTAATATACTAAATGGTAAATTTGAACACATTCAGTACTGTTTTATTTTCAGATTATTTCTGCATCTGTTCTCATATTTTCACGCACAAAATAATTTTCCATGAGTTATTCATTTACTGGCATAAATAAAGTAATGTTAACCATTTTTGAGAGGTGATAGGTCATGTATTTGTAGTAATTGGTTTTTGTTGCTTCAATTCTTGGACTTCCGATACTCGATTATACGATTCTTCATGAATCAAGGGAATCGTGGAATTGGGTGTAACATCCCTAGTTAAAACTCTTATGTACACTTAATACATTTATTGCCTAAAATTTCTGTTGTTTATCTGTGAATTATTTATGCTTGTCCTATATACACATCTGTGTTTGTGTGTTGAAATGTTAGGTGATTTTCTAATTGGGAAATGATGCAAGCCTATAATAATAACCAAACGATCATAAGTTCTTAGCATTGCTGAAATATTATTTTGAAGTTTTTCCATTTTAGGATGATAAACTTAGACTTCATGCAGGACTAAAAATAATTGATTCATTTTGTTTGCATGCTGCTATAATATTCAATATTTTTTGGTAACAAGGGGAGGTAGTGTATTATTTTATGGTATATTAATAAGGCCTTTGACTCAGAAAAGACCATTGAAAATTTATTTTTGTATTTGAAGATTAGACAGTTTTCAATGTTTTAACTTTTTATCAAGGTAAGATTGTGTGTACCCCTCTGTAGTGATTGTGTGTACCCTGTGGTATCATTTTATTCAGATGTCTGCTTATTAAAATAAATTATTTCTTAAATAATTCCTTTGATTTTCCTACAGAAACCATTGAAAATGGATTTCAGGCTCATTAAAACTTAAGTGGCACCCAATGTTTGAACTTTTTTCGCCATGAAGGTGAGATCATGTACACCCTTCTGACTTATCATTTTATTCAGAAGATTTCTGCTTATTGAAATAACTGTGTATGTATTTTTAATAGGACGTAATATTTTCTTGTCAAAAACAATTTAAAATTGATTGCACATTCACTGATTTTTTTACATTTTTTCCGACAACAAAAATGAGGCACTAATACCCTTCTCGGGTACTATTTTATTTACGAAAACATGTTGCTATTGAACTAAAGTACAGTAGAGCACCCCTCAACCGGAATCGTCGGGGGAAGGGCTATTCCGGTTGAGGGAAAATTCCGGTTATGGGAAATGAGGGTGCGATGGTGTGAAAAATAACACATTTTTAGTCTGAACTCGTGTATATGTGGCACATAATTTTAACTTAAGAAATCGATGAGTGTAAATTATTAGTTTTATCCTTAAAGTTACAAAACCATTAAAAAAACACTACGTACTGTTTATGAAATGTGAGTCATAAAGCTCCCGGCGCTGCGTTAATGACCTTCATTCTCAACCTTCTGGTGGGGTTTCTTATCTCTTCACGTGTGTGTGCATGAGTAAGCGAGATCTGGATATCATGTTACTGTTTGTGTTGATGTGCATCTGGTAAAACTTCCCAAAGTGTAGTCAATTCCGTTGAGTCTTTCCATTACTGCGTGGCACGTCGGCACAGCATACATTTACAAGAGCAGAGCTGACGTATTATAGACAAAGTTCACAAAAGTACCGTAATTCGGCGTGTATAGGCCGCACATTTTTACAAAAAAATGACAAAAAGTGGGGTGCGGGTTATTTACGAGATATTGGCATAAAAAATATTTTCCCCCTAAACCATGTTCAGAAATTTGTCAACGAACAATACGCTCTTATGTTTTAACTTAGTTTTTAAGGAAGTCAAAAAAATAATAAGAAATGAATAACTCATCACATGTGTTTAAACGCGCATGGGTCGCAGCATACTTTTTATACTGCCTGTTCTCGACTGTTGTGCTTTGTATCCCTCTAGCCGCCATTCAGCTTGCGCACTTCTTTTCTCTTTTTTCTTCTACCCTCTCACTTGGCATGCTTCCTTTCAACCACCACCTCCCCTTTTTTTTCCCGGGTCACAAACAGCCATCCAGCACATAGCAAGCTTGCTTGGTCCCTTTCTTTTCTTTCTTCCTCCCTCCTCTTTTTTGTTTCTTTCTCCCTCCCTCCTCTTTTTTGTTTCTTTCTTTCTCTCTTTCTTTTTCTCTCTCTCTCGCTCTCTCTTGCTCTCTCTCTCTGGTGGAATGAGTCAGCCAGCAGTAGCTGTGTGTGACGCCGCACGTACACAATCACCATACCATTGGCTGCTCGGCAACAGCCGGCCGAGCTGGCAGGCTACGCACGGCGTACGTGTTCCGCAATTTAAACGCAATGTTAAGACATTTTGACATAAATACAAAAGTTTTATTTACGCAGAATACTGCGCTGTTGCTATTTTTCAGCGGGCGGAGGCCAGGCGGCGTGGCAACGATTACATTCAATGGCAAATTAATTAGTTTGATGTTGCCATAGTTTGCTGTACATAGTTTGCTGTTGCCACACTAGCATGATGAGACCCTGCAATATTTACTGGAATACAAAAATTCAGTGCGGACTATACTTGAAATATTAATTATCCCTAATTTTTCATCAAAAACTTCTGGTGCGGTCTATACACGCCACAATACAGTACATGTACACTAACACGTTAGAACACTAAATTCTGAAAGTCGCACCACTAAACCAACAGCATGTGTCGCACATTGCTATTAATCACCGTCACTTGTGTCATTATGCAACATAGCTATAGCTGTGCCACTTGGTACGGCTCTCTCTTCATCGTACTAGTCTGGTGTGAGCAACGAAAGACCTCTGGCGAGCGCGAGAAAGTTATGGCACAACTTTGCGACGTTTGAATTTTTTTTTTTTTAATTAGTTTCGGATAAGGGGAGTTCCGTTCAAGGGAATTCTGGTTAAGGGGTGCTCTACTGTAATATATAATTTTTTTAAAGTATTATTTTCCACAATAGGTTTTGAAATATGGACTGTCCTAAAAAAACAATACTTTTAAAGCAACTTATGAGTTTTGGAAATCGTTTGATTTCAATTATACGAAGTTGGTGATTTTGGAAGTTATTCTCGGGCGGGAACCAAGATACTAAAATTTTGAAGAGAGGGGGGGGGGGGGAGTCAACTGCAGTGGCATTTGTTGTTAAATAAGAAGCAGTGTCCTTAATGCACATTATTCCCGATAAGATTTCATTGGTGTACAATAACCACTTGTAGTATTTGCTTAAAAATCACGGAAACACTTGTGATGTTTATGCAGCCCCTACTTAAATGTAACAGTACTTTGTAATATTGCCCTGCGTCAGGGCGCCATATATGTAACGTTGCCTATGTTGTTTATGCCCGCCATAATTGTAACGAGGCTGTCTCATAGTTAGGCGCCATATTTGCGACGTTTCACGCGGCGCATTCGGCCGCCATATTTGTAATGATGAAGCGTCCGTGATGACTGCAAGTTACCACTCGACTAGCTCAGTTGGTAGTACAGTAGCATGAAACGTTAAAGGTTCCAATAAATAAAAATAAAGTCAAGTTCCGGTTTATTTGTTCTATACTTTTATTTACTAAGCAAGTGAAACAGTTCACATACGATCTTCACGTATGCCATGTACGAACAGGTTCACATATAAACAGACAAGTGTAGAACAGTTCCACAGTCGTTTACGAATTATTCATGTCTCAAAAACTTGCATCGCAAGAAGAAGTTACGAAGGCAGGAGGGACATCTGTTCCTTCCTGGCACCCTACCGACCTCCCACACCTGCGGAAATAATTTAATAGAATTTAAAGTTCAAGCCGAAAAGAATTGAAGTGAAAAAAAATTTAGCAGTCGCGGATGCTTGTCATTGTGGGTGAAGTTCGTCACGCCAGATGCATCTTCTCTGGTAGCTTGTTCTAGACCATTTCTTTTTTTAGGTAATAGACACCCCGAGTATTTATTCTGCAGGCCTATCTCATAAGATAAGGGCATGGAAGCCGGCATCTGCCAGCAGCGCCATCCAAACTGCGCTGTTTGTAAAATTTAATCAAACTCTCTCTACCAAAAACTGTTTACCTGAAGTTTGGAAGGCTTCTGTGTAGCCATCCAAACTGCATCATCGGTAAAAATTGATCAACCTTTAGAGCCAGCAGTGCCATCCAAATTTCATCATATCCCGCTTACTGTGCCGTCAGTCAGATAAAGATAATCAAACTTCCTAGAGAAAAACTGTTAACCCAGTCTGAAAAACTTCTATTACTAATGCTGACGCATGACAAAATTTAAGATTCTTGAAACGGCAGACGTACGCCCGATAACGTTATACCACAATAAAATGAACCACCACGGCTTTTAATTTCAAACCCAATAAAAATATTATGAAGCTTAGCAAAACTAAAGAAAATTAACCACGTATTCTGATAACTAATAACTTGCATCGTTACATTAACCTCCACGGTTTGGGATAGATTTTGATGAAATCTTTCCCAAAGCGAAACCTATTTTTTATGCAGCTACCCTGCAAACCACTGTGCCTCTGCTCTTTGAAAACAATTTACATATATAACGTGGTAATTACCTCATAAAAAAAATATTCACTTCATCTGTTAAAGAAGAGTGACAAGATATTTACGAGGATGCTGCAAGGAAATAATACATTTCATTGGTTTCAAGTAGTTCCATGTTGTTATCATTTGTGGTTGAGGGTGTATTTCCAACCTGTGATGTTCATTGTGGGTTGCTCCCCTTTGGTTCCTCACTGGGATCAGCACACACACTTCCAAAAGGGGGACCCAGGTCTGCCCAAAACTATAAACGCCATTGCGACTGCCTTACACTAGATCAGTGCTGACAAAAAAATGAAAGCCACTGCGACTGCCTCTTAATAGGCCAATGCTGACTATAAAAAAGTGCCCCAGACCTGTCCCAATCCAAATACACTTACTCCTTGTGCCACTGATCCCAGGACACCATAATCTGCAAAAACATCCCACTACTACTTATGCAGACTCTTAAGGCTCAATACTATACAACACCTCAACTGTTGGAAATTTAGGTAACATTTACTTCATCCTTAATTAATTGTATTTATTATTCCTATTGTCAACTCGTAATGCAAAATAACTGTAATTATTTGTTTCTTTACGTTAACATAATTTTCTAATTTAAAATAAGACTTATTAATATTCATAAAGCTCTTCCTGTTCAGTACTCTACATAAATAAATCCCATTTAGTTACATGACCACCGTTTACATATTTGAAAAGGTATATCTCAGTTCACAAATTCTTCACTTATACAAAAACACTCCCTTTAATCCTACAATTAGAACATTTTCCTTAGATTCATTAGCAACTCCTACTCCTTATACAGTTAAATATGTTCTGGACAATTTCACATTATTTATTTTAGCATATATTGTAACGTTGGGGCCGCGTCTCGTTAAGCCATATTTATAATATTGCCCCACAGTTAGGTGCCATTTTGTAACGTTTGGGCCTCGTTAACTGCCGAATGTTTACGTTGCCTTGGCTTGCTCAGAGGTAGAAACACGAGACTCATCGATTAATTAAGAAAGAAGAAGTTCCAGAGTATTTTGTTATATATACGTTTATTTAACTATTGTAGTTTCTCAGTTCACATACGAAGTTCCAGTGTGCAGAGTACGAACCTCTCACAGATAAATATAAATGTTCAGAACGGAGCCACAGTTTTTAACTTAATTATGTTCTTAAAAAAACTGACCCGAAGAAACTTAAAATGCGGCTACCTCCCACCCCGGCAGAGAATTAAATTAATAAAGTTTAGTGGCAGATGTGGGGGTTTAGCGTCGCGCCCGATGCGACCTAAACGAGCATTGTACCGCTGCCCTGAAGGGCGACTGACCTGAAGTGACGCCTCTAACGGCCCTCGCCGCAGACTGACTCTGAAGCACTGCCCAACTGCTCTAAACTGCTTGAAGGGCGACAGACAGACGCCTCTTTTGTTCTGCCTCTCGCCTCCCCCTCTCCTGAGATAAGGGCCTGGCCACGCACTCTCTCCACAACGTTATCGTAACTAAGACTGCGTCGTCAACATAAACGAACCTCTCGTACAACAAAACTTGTACGACGCAGCCGGAAAGTTTCTAGTTAATGCTGACGCTTCCCAAAAAACTGAAAACAACTGACGTTCGAAACAAAATTACAACTTGACTCCTGATAAACGTAAACAGCAGACGTCCGCTCGATAACCTACAAAAGCACACGTCTGCCGGATAAACTATCACGGGAAACGAGCCACCACGGCTTTAAACTTCAAACCCGATAAAAATATTACGAAGCTTTCCAAAGCTTAATAAACACGAAAGAATTTTACACCAGTGTCCCGAAAAATTAAGAATATTGCGTCATTACGATATTAGTAAAGAAAAAAAACCACACACAGGTATGTATACAACTCGCCTATGACTGCAGTGAGCTTCTATGCCCCAAACCCATGTTTTTCCTTTCTGAATTAATTCTCGTAATGGTGAACAAATTTCACTAAAGTTTGCTATGTACCTTCTGAAAAAGTTAAAAAATCCTATTAATCGCTCAAGTTGTTTCCTATTTGAAGCTATTGGGTAATTTAAAATAGCCTTGATTTTTTCTGGATCAACTTTTATTCCCTGTGGAGTTACCACATTTCCTAAAAAATTTATTTGTAGTTTTAGAAATTCTGACTTATCCAAATTAACTGTTAATCCCCCTTCATTTAGTTTCTTAAGAACCATTTGTAACTGTAAACAATGTTCTTTAAGCTCTCTAGATACAATCAGTATATCATCTACATACACAGTTGCAAATTCTAATACTTCAGGTCCCAACACCATTTCTAATCCTTAATGAAATGACTTACTGAAACATTTAACCCTAACGGTAGGTGTGTAAAACAGGATGATGTTGCTTGTACTTTGAAGGCAGTACACTTCCTACTCTCTTCCTTTAAGGAAATTTGCCAATAAGAAGCAACCAGGTCTATTTTAGAAAAATATTGACAGCCTTCAAATTTTTGTAATAATTCATCCATGGGTGTAGGTGCCTCTCTGTCTGGAACTATAATAGTATTTAATTTTCTTGCATCTAAGCAAAGCCTCACATTCCCATCTTTTTTCCTGACTACAACTAAAGGGTTTGAATACTCTGAAGTATGTATTTCGATTATTTGACACTTTACCATTCTCTGGTATAATACTTGTTTTTTTGGATGCCCTAAAAAAAATTCTTTCTCAAAAGATTTATCGTCCCCCTGGCACCTGGATAATGCATCTGCTACAACTTGTGTTTTTCCTGGTACATATTGTATATTCAGATCATATTCCTTTAAGGCCAAAATCCACCTAGTTATCCTTCCATGCAACAACTTCCATGACCCGATATGGCACAATGCCTTATGGTCAGTTTGGGCTTCAGTCGGTTTACCAAAAATGTATAGTCTAAATTTTGATGTCGCAAAAACCAAACTAAGCAATTCCTTTTGTGTTACAGTATAGTTTAACTCGGCTGTGTTGAGAGCTCTGCTAGCAAAAACTATTGGTTTCTGTTCATTACCCTCGTACTGGAAAAGTACTGCTCCTACGGCCTTATTTGAAGCATCACAAGCAATGTAAAATTTCTGGTTTAACTTAGGATGATCTAAGATAACAGCTGATGCTAACTTTTCTTTCAATTTCTCTAAAGACTGCTGTTGCTCCAATTAACTCTACAGGTGTATACCCTGTGCTGTTGTGGTTTACGTTATTCAAAAGGTGCTCAATTTCTGCTACCTTTACTACCCATGAGCTATGATTCTCGTGGCAGAAAACTCTAAACAGTCTCCCCAATTCCCTCATTACTCTCTCGGTGCGGTTTGCTGAAGTATGGTATACTGAGGTATATCCTACCTATATTTCTAACAGATTCTCTTCTCTAGTGCTACTCTCCATTTTCTACTCCGAAACTGTGTTTCATTATCCGATATTACCTTCTTGGGTATTTGTACCTCTAGTACATACTTATCAGTAATTCTTTTGGTAACAGCCTTAGCATATACCTGCCTCAACGGGTATAGTTTTTCAAATTTTGAAAAAACATCCAAAACTACCAGTAAATATTTTATACCCTGGTGCCCAGCTGGCATTGGACCAAACAAGTCCACTGTTACTACCTCAAAAGGTTCTTTAGCTAAGACATGTTGCATAGTCCCATAACTCTTAAGTTTTGGTACCTTTGTTTGAGCATACAAGAGGCATTCTCTGATACTCTTAGCTACTCGACAATAAATATTTCTTACCCAACAAAACTCTTGAATAAATTTAACTGTTTTAGCAATTCCAAAATGGCCACATTCTACATGTGCCTTTACACATTGTAACGTTGGCACGCATAGTTACAAAGTTATAGCAGGCTTTAAGTTGCCACTCTACTATAACTTTCCATTCGACTAGCTCAAGACGGAGTAACATGAGACTCTGTAAAATGGACGCCAATTATATATGAAATAAAATCAAGTTCCAGTGTATTTGTTCTATTCTTGTATTTACTAGTTAGGTGACACAGTTCACATACGAAGTTCAGATATGCAGAGTACGAAACGTTCACAGATAAACATATAAGTGTATAACAGCACCAAAGTCGTTTACGAATTATTACGTTTCTTAAAAACTGGCCTGAAGAAATAAGAAATGCAGCGACCTCTCACACCGGCGGAGAAATAATCTCGTAAGTTAAAGTTGGCCGGTGTGGGGGGTAGCGTCACACCCGACGCGGCCTAGACAACTGACTTTGCCGACTGCTCGGTATCAACTGCACTCAAACTGACGAGAATGGCGACTGACTTCTAACTGACTTCCAGGGTGACAGGCACACGTGTACTTGTGCTGCCTATCACCCCTCTCTTCCTAGATAAGGGCCTGGTGTGGGCTGCCACGCACGCTCTCCACACGTTATCGAAACTGCATTGTAGAAAACTAAAACTGTCGACGCAGTCTGAAAGTTTCTAAATAATGTTGACGCTTACTGAAAACTACGATGTTCGAAACGAAACTGCAAACGGACGCCTGATAAACGTAAAACACAAACGTATGCCCGATAAACAAACTATCACGGTAAAACGAACCACCACAGCTTTTAATTTCGAACCCGATAAAATATTACGAAGCTTAGCAAAGCTAAAGAAAATGAAGCATTGTCCCAAAAAATAAGAATACTGCGACATTATACATATCTCATCTGACAAATTATCAGGAATACACAACACCCATTGCTCTTCCCCTATTTTGTTTCTCCTAAATAGGATTCCATTTTGGATAACACATAAGTCTGATATTACTTCCCTACAATTTGCTGACTTTATTTCCTTGAAAATTTTTGCATATTTTGCATCTCTAACTATTTCCTGGTTCAATTGACCTACCAATCCCTGGTATTTCCCCAATTTCGTCATATGTATCTGTTTCCAACTTCCCTATTGTAATGGGGAAGTTGGTACCTCCCATTACCCCCGTGACGATAATTAATCCCGCCTGGCTTATATTTATTTTCCTGGGCTCCTGTCTCCTGTGCAGATGTTTCCTGTCCCCGTTTATCAATCCTATCTTTCTGGTTCGGTTTGTGCTCATCATTCCTGTAACCGTATCTACCTTCCCATTCATCTCGCCTATCAAAAGCCTCCAGAAGGGCCACAACTTCATTTATTCTAGTCGCACGAGACCCTATAATTCTATCCTGTACCCTTGCAGGAAAATGGTGCACTATGTGGGTTAGAAACCTTTCCTCTGCTATTGGAAAATCCAAAAATTTGCCCTGCAGGTACAGATTTTGCAAATACTTGGCCAAGGGGCCACCCTACTGTGAGTGCCTTCCTGTAAATAAATTTTGCAAGAATTCATCCTGTTGTAATGTACTGCAATATTTTTGCAAAAAAACTGCTCGAACATCTGCATATTTATTCCACAATTGCTCCCGATTAGTAGCCCATTGCTTGGCTGCACCCTCTAAACGAGAGACAAACAAATTTAGTTTGTTTTCCTCAGAACATGGCAGCTGCTTTATAACTCTATCACATTTTTGAATGAACAGTATTGCATGCACACCCCTCTCATTACCATAAAATTTAGGAACCATCTTGTCAAAAATATTTGCATCCTCGACAGCGAGACCAACATGCCTACATTCTAACACTCGTCTGTCGCCTTGTCTCGAATTGTATATTGGTAAAATTTCTCCAATTATCTGTGCTTTGACTGTCACTAACCTTTCTTCCCAATGCTGTTCTAATTCCTTTACCTGTTCCTCTACTTTCTGGACATTATTTTCTACTGTATTTGTTTTATGGTTTACTGCTTGAAAGTTTGTATCAATATTGTGGAATTCCTTTCGTAGACTTCCCTGAAATTCTGTCATCTCCTGTTGTGTTACGGTTGTTTCCTTTACTTGTCTGTTTTCATTTTCTAATCTGGTAATTAGACTACCAATTTCATTTACCTGCACTTGCAGAACTAGGACCGACTGTTTATTTTCTGTTAACTTAACCTCTAATTCTTGTGTTTTTTCAAAAGTTTTAATTCCCAACTGTTCTAC
>NQII01000355.1:64795-139884 GCA_002778355.1 Clitarchus hookeri
CTACTTGTTTTCGAGCCTGTTATTCAATTCTGCAAATTTGTTCTCACTCTTTTCTGCTTGTTGCCTAATTTCTTGTCCTAATTCATGTTAAAGCTCTTGTAGTTTCTGTTTAAACTCCTGTTGTCCTTTCTGTAAGGACAACAGGATATTAAATATTTCTGTCTGACTTAGTTTCCTAAGGATCTGAGGCATTTCCCCTATCTACTTTATCTCATATTAAATCGCTATCGGCTATTTCTTCATGCAGACCTACCTTGCTGTCTGAGTAATGCGCCATTTCTCTTCCCAATTGGTTGTTTACTGATCCTATATATAATTCCATATCAGACTGGCTACAATTTCTAATCAAATTCTGTGACATTAAAGTTAACCTTATTTATAAAAATTATATAATCCCTAACCTTGACAACTAAACAGATGACGTTACTTGTTTTGATGGCTTCACTGATGATTGATGATTTCTTACTATGTTATTGCTGTTGACAAATGAGTACGTCTCGTACCTGAAACTTCGGGGTCTGTCACTGGAACACTGGAACTGCCGGTAACGTGTTGCGTAGCTCGTAGAAGTTTGGAACTGCCGGTAACTTGGTATTATGTTGCTCGATGTTCATAGATCAGTCTCATGTGTGGTTATTATTCGTGCCCCGCGGCTGGGTCGCCATTTTGTAATATTGCCACGCGTCAGGGTGCCACATATGTAACATTGCCTATGTTGTTTATGCCCGCCATAATTGTAACGAGGCAGTCTCATAGTTAGGCGCCATATTTGCGACGTTCCACGCGGCACATTCGGCCGCCATATTTGTAATGATAAAGCGTCCGTGATGACTGCTGGAAGTTACCACTCGACTAGCTCCGTTGGTAGTACAGTAGCATGAAACGTTAAAGGTTCCAATAAATAAAAATAAAGTCAAGTTCTGGTTTATTTGTTCTATACTTTTATTTACCAATCAAGTGAAACAGTTCACATACAATCTTCACGTATGCCATGTACGAACAGGTTCACAGATAAACAGACAAGTGCAGAACAGCTCCACAGTCATTTACGAATTATTCATGTCTCAAAAACTTGCATCGCAAGAAGAAGTTACGAAGGCAGGAGGGACATCTGTTCCCTCCTGGCACCCTACCGACCTCCCACACCCGCAGAAATAATTTAATAGAATTTAAATTTCAAGCCGAAAAGAATTGAAGTGAAAAAAATTTAGCAGTCGCGGGTGCTTGTCATTGTGGGTGAAGTTCGTCACGCCAGATGCATCTTCTCTGGTAGCTTGTTCTAGACCATTTCTTTTTTTNCTGTTCCCTCCTGGCACCCTACCGACCTCCCACACCCGCAGAAATAATTTAATAGAATTTAAATTTCAAGCCGAAAAGAATTGAAGTGAAAAAAATTTAGCAGTCGCGGATGCTTGTCATTGTGGGTGAAGTTCGTCACGCCAGATGCATCTTCTCTGGTAGCTTGTTCTAGACCATTTCTTTTTTTAGGTAATAGACACCCCGAGTATTTATTCTGCAGGCCTATCTCATAAGATAAGGGCATGGAAGCCGGCATCTGCCAGCAGCGCCATCCAAACTCCGCTGTTTGTAAAATTTAATCAAACTCTCTCTACCAAAAACTGTCTACCTGAAGTTTGGAAGGCTTCTGCGTAGCCATCCAAACTGCATCATCTGTAAAAATTGATCGACATTTAGAGCCAGCAGTGGCATCCAAATTTCATCATATCCCGCTTACTTTGCTGTCAGTCAGATAAAGATAATCAAACTTCCTAGAGCAAAACTGTTGACCCAGTCTGAAAAAGCTTCTATTACTAATGCTGACGCATAACAAAATTTAAGATTTTTGAAACTGCAAACGTACGCACGATAACGGTATACCACGGTAAAACAAACCACCACAGCTTTTAATTTCAAACCCAATAAAAATATTATGAAGCTTAGCAAAACAAAAGAAAATGAACCGTGTATTCTGATAACTAATAACTTGCATCGTTACAACTTATTTTAGAGAGTTACAGGGCAAGGCGATAGCGCAGCATGTGGCTAGTGACATGCCAGTGATAATACCTGTTTGTAATGACCATGTGATAATGCACAGATTTGAGAGTCTCAGTTAATCAGTAATGTATTCTGGTCCACTTTAGAACGTTGGATGTTTTCAAACCTATTTTATTATTGTGTATTGTGATAAATGTTTTTATATTTATAATATTGTTTTATATTAGTGCATTAACACAGTTTATTAAACTCTGTTAGTGCAGTAATATAAAATAAAAATTTAGTTGCTTTTCATTCCAAACTTATGCAAGGCAGCAGCATATTTTGTTTATTTTAAAAATTAATTTTAATATGTGATTAATATTTTTAAGTGACATCTTAATTGGGAGGATGAGACAATGTTGTAATTATTTCAGTAAAATATTGTATTTTGTGAATTTTCAGATTTTTGAAGCAAGCCAGAGTTTTAAAAAAGCTCTGATACTGAAAAGGGAACTTCAGCAACTTTTCAAAAATATGGAAAATAACTTCACCACACTGTCTTGTGAAGAATGGTCAGAAAAATGGAAAGAAATTACAGAAAAGCAGGTTGGTTTGATAGGTTAACCAAAGTATCTGAATAACAGGTGAGATTTGTTAGGTAATGTTTTGTGTATGAGTGGACAGCTTTGTTTTGAAAAGTGGCAACTACTCATTTAAGATTGACAAAGATGAGTGTATCATTAATCTTCTTTGTGTAGGTGTTGAAGTAGGCACCCCCTTACTTGTCTTGCAGGAATGCAGAGTGCAACTTTGCCTGCTACAGATAGTCAGATAGTGTGCGTTTCCATCTCATGGCAGCTATCTGACAGTTGTAATATATTTTTTTTTATGTATTTGGCATTTTTGCAACTTAGCACGCTCCGCAGCAGTAGCATTATATAAGAATGAAGAATGTAGAAGACTATCATAAAGTGCTTACACTTTATTGAGCATGTCACTGTTGTATGTTGTAGGTGAAATTTCATGGGTGTTTCATAATAGGTCCTCTTCAGTGCTATTTTGTATTTCATTTAAGAATTCCATTTTTTGACAGATTGTGTAAAAGTAGTAACCAGTAAACTATATATCCTTTCGCCGCCATGTGATTTCCGCCTGACTGTCAAAACATGTTTTGTCTGTTATGACGGACGTCGACGTTAAACCCAGGACATAAGTTGATTAAACTCCATAGTTTGTTCACTTGGAAATGTTGTTACTGTTAGAAAAATTGCTGCTTTCTTGCCCAGCAAACAGAAATATTACCTACGTCATAATGCTCACAGTAAAATAGTTATATTATAGATTTTGTTTGATTTGCGAGAGTAATATGTTTATCATATTATTAAAAAAAAAAATTTGTCAAATCCATTTGTACTATCACAATATATGTGAAATATTACCTGTATTGAATTTCAATATCTCAAACACTTGAAATTTTATTCTAATCAAAAGACTGAACTTTCATTAACAACTCTCTCATCCGTTTTGTTGAATGCACGTACTAGTCGTGGGGCTAAGTGTGTACTTAAAAAAACGACATAAAACTGTGGAGCATTGTTTGTTATGGATGGCGAATTTGGTTTTAAATCATTAATAAGATGTTAAAGGTGGTTCACGATAAAGTAAGCACTCTTAAAATCAACCTATGAAAAAAATTACTGCCCGTAACTGCATATATTTTAACGTAAGCAATGACCCCAATACTTTCAGTTAAGTTGGCAGCGAACTATGAGAAGTAGTTCAATTTATTTAGTGCCTAATAGTCATTAAGTTAAAAGATTTTTCACCTGCAATTCAGTTAATTTTTTTAAATGCAAATACAAATAACATTAGTCTTGATTGTAACACATTTATGATTCTAACTCTTTCTCATCATCTCCTGTCTGATGCAACGTTCAAGTTAGTTGTTAACAAAACAGCGTATTGACGTGATTTTAAATGTTAGTTTGTAACTTCTAAAATAAATTATTTATTAACATAATAAAAAAAAATTATGTATGTTCTGAGTGAAGTGGCATTGTTTGTTGCCCTTTCGCCTTTATTTACACATAATTTCTTATCCCAGGAATTCTTGAAATTTCACAGAATATGCCAACCTGGAAAATGTGCTGCTTCTTGCAATTGTGTTGGTATAAATTTTAAGCGTTGAAGAAACTTTGGTTGAGAGTGTTTTGTTATAGTTGCAATATGTGTTGCAATTATAAATATTAAATAAATGTGTGTGTGTTATTTAGTATTTAGGCAATTCCCAACTTGTGATCGCTGAGTTAATACCTCAGGACGTGTCTCAAGTTTAGAAACAATAAAGGCATGCAAATGTTTTATACTGCATGTGAAACATACCTTGAATACATATTAGGAATATGTTTAAACAGTATTATAACATCTGTCTGAACGGTTTAATTTTTACGAGCTGGTATATCAAATGGTAAGAACTAGCTTCGACTAACCTTCAAGGTAAGTACAGTAATTTTGGGCAAAATGAGATTCTGTATTAAATACCTGGATGCAATTTCGTGAAATACATTGTCTTTGACTACGATTGTGTTTTCAGTAATGTGATGAAGATAAATTCATATAAGTGAAGGCATTTAACCTTTATAAGCGAAAAATGATTATTTTCGTATGCAAAGCAGTAGGCCTTAGCAAATTTGTTATGTGCTTTAAAAACTGTGCGACTGGACAAGTTTTCATGAAACTTGCATTGAGTGACACATATTACTGTGGAATAAAGGTACGTCAAATTCTTAATTGCGATAAATGCAAAGTAGATGCGAAATTTTCTGTTTGTAGCTAAATATTTGTGAAATTTTAAGAAAGTTGATTGGGGAAAAAATATCTGAAATAACTGCCTTTTTGAGAATCTTACTTCTGTTTACATTTCCTTGCAGCTTTATCACTACCAATATTGTTTTTCAAATAAAATTTAAGAAATTTTGTAAGTAAACTGTCTTTTTTAGCAGCAAAATACAGATTCTTTTATGTATTTTGCTCGTGAATTCGTGTATAAACGTATGTAAATAAAGAGTGCCCATTCTCGCTAGCATGGTGTAAACACAAAACAATTTGATTGGAAACTGCTCTTTATCTTGCGACATCCTCTTATCTGCCGTTATCACGAAGATACAAAATTTTGAAACATTTATTTCCACGAACAAAATTTGTTTACTAACAACTTGCATTTACAAACTTGTAAACAAAGGAAATATGTTCACATACAAACAACTGTGCACTTTTACGCCGCGTTGGTTGAAATCAAAGATAGCGACTGCACAACATGTAAAATCTTGACACAACTAAGGTTTATTCTATAAAAAGGAGAATGAACCTTAACACAACCTTACTTCGATAATTTCACGGTAATGTACACCATCGGAAGCAACTTGCGTGTGCAACACAGTGATAACTGAACACGGTCACAGAGTTGAGCAGCTAAGGTGTAGTTCCCAAGATCAATAACAGAATGCAACACATCAAGGTTTTCTTGATTGATGTTTGTTTACGTTTTGTCATGTTAACATAACAAACTCGCATAATTTTCCGTGTCCTAGAAAACGAGAAGTTTTTTAAATCAGTTTTTGGACAATTAAAGATTTATTGATTGTGTTTTGACTGATTTCAGTTCACAGCTTTTTGTGTAAATATTTTATGGTGTCCGAAATGACAAATTTATTTTGTATCATGTCATTTCGTAAGTTTCAATTTGGACGTTCTCAACAGTCACTTGTTCAACACTCCCGGCAATGCATGTTTACATTAACAGTGAAAATATTTTTTTATCTAAATTTAAAGCTTAAAATGGACAAAATATTTCCACGATCATTACTGGAATGCTGCAAATATGTTAATAAATAAGAAAATATAAAATCATGCAATAACTACTTAAAACAAGTTTTGTTGCAAAATATATAAACAAAGCATAATACTTACTTTCTTTTTAAAACATGTCTAGGATATTTTAAGAACACTTATTTGTTTTAAAAAACGTTTTAATTACGCATTCGCATATATATTTTGAAGATCAAAATCAACATGGCGCTGATTTTGTCATTTTGTATTTTGGCTAACATCCGCTAGATACAAAATACTAAGTACCAAATTACAAAATACGTCACCATTTTGTGTACAAAATCGGGACACATGATCATTTTGTCAATAAAATCTGCCATTTCTGACACAGCCTATGCCTGGTGCAATCTGTGGTCCACATTCTTTTGTGTGGTTGCGGTAATCCTGTTTCATTATGGGTAGATCCAAAAAAAACTATTGCAGACCGTGCAAGGGACTACAAAGCCGAAAAATTTTACATAAGTGATTAGGGAATTTTAATTTGTGGCTTTTGTAATGAGGTTGGAATGGCAAAAGAAAGAAAACTTGGACAAGCACTGTCAATCTAGTGCGCACAAAAGTAAGAAGAAGTCGGCGGAAAGTAACCCCCAGTCCAGTGAACTGCAATCCAGTTTACCTGAAATAAATGAAAGTGTGAATAAAGCCAAGAAGGAAAAATCTGAATTTGTCCTGGACATTGTAAAGACATTCCTCCAGGCAAACATACCGTTACATAAATTAGACAATCCTGCAGAGTGTGAATATTTCTCAAAGTAAGTTGGCTTGGTTTTTAGGCCTAAATTACGATTTTGATATTCCTACTATCTGTTAAAATGTTACTTGTATATTTATATTTTCTGTCATTTCCAATTTTCAGGTATGTTAAGGGATCAGGTTACTTGCCAGAGTGTGACAAGTTGTGACGTGTTTATGTCGAAAAGTGTGGCGATGATGAGAAAGATATAGTAATTGTTGCTGATGAAACAACAGACAGTCAAGGACGATGTGTATTTGCAATATTATTTAGAACTCTGAGCAGTACATCAAAACGGAAGGTTGCTCTTGCAAGTTGCTCATTCCTTGACAAAGCCACAGGGACAACATGCAGTCAAGCCATTGCAGACACTGTTCGGAAGTATGACATTTTGCATGAACACGTTGGTGTGGTGTCAGATTCTGCTCGATACATGAATACATGCTTCTCTGCACTAAAAGAGCTTTTGGAGACTACTTGATTCACTTCCAATGTTGGGCCCATAAAATAAATCTCATTGGAGATGTTTTTATTATGGAATTGCCATAGCTTAACAGGTTTATTGTAAATCTAAAAATAGCCTTTCTTCATGGCAGGAAGATAAGAAGTTCATACGTGAACTTTCTGGTGTCCGAATTCCCTGAATTACCATCTGTGCTGTTTCCAAAACCGGTCATCACACGATGGAATTCTTGGTTTAAAAGTGTTATGTACCTTGGACAAGTATTTAGAGCCACTAACACAATTTCTTTCTCAGTACGAAGAGAAAAATGTAAGTGCTCTGTTGGTATGTGAAACTTTGCAAACCCCAGAACTCAGTATGCAGATAAGTATACATTAATTTCAGTTAATAATATTAGTTTATAAATGTTGATTTTTGCCATTCTTTTTCTGTTAGTTTGCAAATTAATGTCTTTACCTTTGGTAAACATTTCCGAGGACATAAGAAAATGTTTGATGTAGGTTGTCAACAGATTAGCAAAAGATTTAAGCGTTTTTCATTTTCCTATTATAAAAACTACGCCAAAACACTTTGAATGTTCACCTTTAAAAATTGTTACATCTGAAACGCTCACTCATTAAGGAAAGGCATGCTGTTAGATAAAACTCTATATTTACTTCTTCATACAAAAGAAAATGTGCCTCACTGATTCATTAAATTGACTAAGAATTATGTTTAACATCATTTACAGGTAGAATTATATGTATTGTATAAATACCTCACAAATATTTTAATATAAGGCTATGCACAAGCAAATGGCAGGCGTTGCTGTTACGTTACGAGTAACGAAAACAATTTTCGTGAAACTCAATGGCTGAACAGAATTGATCCAAATTTTTACAGCTTACTTCCACAGTAATAATTGTCACTTGATGCAATTTTCATGGAATGTCTAACCACACAGATTTCTAAGCATATAACACTTAACGTTCGCTAAGGTCTACTGCTTTGCTTACGAAAAAATCACTTTTTGTTTATAAATGTTGAATGCCTTCACTGAAATGAACATAACTCACCACAATACTAAAAACATGATACCTAGCCAATGAAATTGCTTCCACGTATTTAAAGCAGAATATCATTTTGCCCCAAATTTCTCACGGTGACTATCATTAGGGGAAACCTGGAAAAGTCAGGGAATTTTACATTTCTGGAAAAGGCAGGGAAATTTGTGTGAGGTCATGGAATTGATATATAATATTTTTTAATGTATTTAATAAAAAAATAAATATTGCATTCTAACACTTATGTTACATGCCATCTTATGAATTGTAATATTGCTTTAGTTTATTATACGTTAATTGGAAGATTTATGAGCCTGGGGACAATTTTGTTGTCATATGTTTAATTGCAAATATTATTATGCACCTATTTTCTTGTTTTTTTTTTTTTTTTTTTTTTNGATATGTTTATAGGTGTAAGATTTTGCAAGTAATTGAATCACTTTAAGAGGTTTTCATTACTTGATACATTGTATTGTGTCTTGTTTTTGTATAATGACTTTTTTCTGGTTATGAGAATGCTACTATTTAACCTCTGCGTCACCTTTTCCATTCACAATTTTTGTACCTACCTGCACATTAAAAAAATTTTTTTTTTTAGTTTTTTATAAATATTTGTTTTTGCATAAATGAGGGCTGCTATTGTTACCCATAAAAAATTTGTAAATTGCAGTATAAGTTGGCCAGGGTAATGGAACAGGATAGCTGGAAAAGTCAGAGAAATGTCAGGGAATTTTCTGTAAGGATACTGCTAGCCACCCTGATTACTGTACTTACCTTGAAGATTACTCGAAGCTAGTACTTACCGTTTAACATATCTGCTCATAAAAATTAAACCGTCCAGACAGATGTTATAATACTGTTTTAACGTATTCCTTAACACTAGAAGAATGTTTCACGTGCAGTATAAAACATTTGCATGCCGTTATTGTTTTAAAACGAGTGACATGTCCTGAGGTAATAACTCTACAATCGTAAGTTTGGAATTGTCTAAATATTAAGATTTCGGAATTGCATCATATATCGAAAATATAACAACACACACTCATCCAAAGTTTCTTCAAGTTTATTCCAGGTTTAAAATTTGTACATACATGATTTGCATGAAGCAGCACATTTTCCAGGTCAGCATATTCAATAATTCCTAGGACAATGAACAATGTGGAAATACAGCAGAAAGCAATACAAAACAGTGCCAGTTCACCCAAAAAATGTATAAAAATATTTTATTTATTAAGTTAATGAATGCTTGATTACTGAAGTTACAAAACAATATATAAAATCACGTTGGTCATAAACTGTTATTTTTTTGACGCGAGCACAAACCATGGAAAAAACCGAAACAAAACACTTAACTAACTAACTTGAATGTTGTGTCAGTCCGGTGATGATGTAAAAGAGTTTGAAACATAAATGTGTTACAATCATGCCAAATTTTATTCTCATATTTGCATACAACAAAAAGAAACTGAATTGCTGGTGAAAAAATTTTTAACTTAGTAAGACATTAAAAAAATGGAACTACTTCTAGTAGTTCGCTGCCAACTTAACTGAGAGTATTGAGGTCATTGCTTACGTTAAAATATATGCAGTNGACAAGACTAGTAAGACATTAAAAAAATGGAACTACTTCTAGTAGTTCGCTGCCAACTTAACTGAGAGTATTGAGGTCATTGCTTACGTTAAAATATATGCAGTCACGGGCAGGAATTTTTTTTTCATGGGTTCATTTCAAGAGTGCTTACTTTATCATGAACAACCTTACAGGATTTTTTGTATGGGATGTTAATTTCTTTTATGACATGTTGCTACATGCTGGCGGTCAAAAATTGGAATTCTTAGATGAAATGACTATATGAGTGAAAAGTTTACTAGTGTTCACTTAANACATGCTGGCGGTCAAAAATTGGAATTCTTAGATGAAATGACTATATGAGTGAAAAGTTTACTAGTGTTCACTTAAACGATGTATTGTTATGTAACATACTCGTTAACCAATGATCATACTTGATACCATACAAAATCATGGAACTGGTTTATTTCACCTGTGAACATGGAAAGTATTAACTACTCACTGTTCTTAAATTTGTAAACTTTTGGACATGACATCATTTAATTCAAGGAGCATGGAAGAAAAATGAGTTGGCACTGCCAAGTTAATTTTTGAGTCTTATTTGCTGGCTGGATTTGGGGTCAGAAAAAATTATTTGTTTCTAACCACACAACATGGACTCTGTTTCTTCATAATTTAAGGAAATTTTATTTATAACATGTTGAATCAAAGAAAATGTTATTGAACTTGTTCCAATTATTAAGTTATATTCCAATGATTGTTTTTTTCTTTAAACATTTTTGAGAGGAAATTATATTTGTCTCTACAGTGTGTCTTTGTAAGGGTGATGAAAATATGTAAATTATTGATTTTATGCAAAGAAAAGAAACTAATGTATTGATTGTGAAAGAAGTGTAAACAAATAACTAGGAAACCTGGAGTTTGTAAGAGTAGTTGCTGGGGTGGTAAATTTTATAATTTTCAGTTTGGGGTTAAAATTTTTATTAACGAAGCACTCAACATCTTTTTATACTCATATTTTCGTGCACATAAATGTTAATCAATTGTGTGTACAATTCACATAAAAAATTTAATCTTCATGCATTAAACATATTAAAAATAATGTTAACAAATATTCTGTGACAACTTTAAAAAGCTCAAATGGAATAACTGCTGGTAACTGTCAAGTAAGTTTAAAGACCAGGAATGCCAGCAAAACATACCAAACCATGACATCAGGTTTCACAACCTGATAATTACTTACCATGACATTTTTTCAATAGAATTGACTTGCATAAGTGAAGCCAGTATTACTGAAATAATAATAATACTAAATGAAAATGTTTTGCAAAAAAATTGACATCTATAAATAGTCACTATGTACATTACTTCAATGGTGGTGTACACACAATCGTTAATGCTCAATAAGATTTCTGCAGGTCCTAATTAGTGTCACCCCCCTGATATATAATGTTTATCCAAATTTAGTTACAAATTTTTTGTGAAACACATTTACTTGAGCAAAATGGCAAATTCTTATACACTTCTAAAATACTAGATTATTCGTTCTTCAGCTCAGCTGAGCAGTTTTACATAATATGCTGAGCTTACATTAATTTTGAGCTTTTTGATTGATTTGATGTTTTTTCATTTTGTTTGTTAAGTGTCATGCTAAATTTATACCAGCATTCTATTAATGTTTGTTTTATCTGTTTTCAGAGGGAAGTAAATATGTGCTTGGTTATGATTTCTGGTCCAGATGTTCTCAGGAAGTTGAAATTAGCTCTCTTAAAACGTAGAAGGAAGAGACTTTCTCAGAAAAATGAAAGAGCTTATCGCAGAAAAGAAAAGGTTGAGTCTGAAGACAAGATACGGCAGCTGCACAAAAATATTGACAAGTGGTTAGAAGATATGCAGGATTCTGTAGAACGTGCCAAAAGGGTTAGTTCTGTGCTTACAGTTTCTGTGCATGAAGTGATAATTCCATCTGTAGTTCATTTGTTTTTATATTGTGTGTTAATTTCACTGTGAGTATATAAGACTATGATTGTTGTGAAAAGTACTGGGTAAGTTTGCACACATTTTTGATCAATTTCATTATGTCTCAAATTCTATGTGTGGAACAAGTAGTAAGAGTGCAGTCCTGTATGTAGTATGTGGTGATTGAGGATTATTTATTTCGACATGTAATAAGCAACCAGGTTGCTTATTTACTTGGAGCTGAATATGTAGTGTGTGTATGTATATATATATTATTGTAACATTTATTTATAAATCTTTGAGAAATATACCTAGCCAATTACTTTAAAAACCTTCCCAAGGCTTTATTTTTCACAAGGGAAGTATATAATATTAACTTCTTGTGTGTGGTCCAATAATCATCAGTTACTTTACAGATGTCCTTTAGTAATCTTCAACTCTGTGATACGTAGAATTAGTGATAGTTTGTGGTAATTTTCAATAATGGTAATGTCATCTCATATACACACACAGCTACATTTGTAGTTTATGCGTGTGCGCATTTTGTGTGTGTGTGCATGATGTGTGTATCCACATGCAATCATATGCATCCTTGTATGTGCATGTATAAAGGGGACTGGTTGATTTTCACACTTAATTAAGTTGTAAGTGGTTGTGTTTTGTATCTGTAAAGTTAATTTTTCCTACTCTTTGATGCATTGGGACTACTTTGATTCCTGGTGTAAAAGTATTGTTTGTAATACTTGTTTAAAAACATTACCATATTAACCCAAATACAGTAGAAAGTCTATTATCCGAACGTCTGTTATACAGACGACTAGTTATCCAGACTTGTTCTTTTATATTCTCTTTATTTTTAAAACAAGTCTCTTTCATCACGGTGTTTCCCTTACCGATGTAGGAGAGACAAGCACTTTGTTATATTTCGTTGTTGGAAACGTTCGCACTAGAATTTATTATAATGCCTCAAAGTTGGGCGCCATGTTGTAATAATGCGTTTTTGAGGTGACTTTCTCNCATATTAACCCAAATACAGTAGAAAGTCTATTATCCGAACGTCTGTTATACAGACGACTAGTTATCCAGACTTGTTTTAAAAATAAAGAGAATATAAAAGAACAAGTCTCTTTCATCACGGTGTTTCCCTTACCGATGTAGGAGAGACAAGCACTTGTGTTGGCTCTTGTGATGTGCCCTTTCACGTGTTGTTCATAGTATACACTTCCGGGAGGGGGGTGGTTACTTGTTAACTGATTTTATTTACAGTTTCTGTTTTGGATAAGCTTACTATGGTCTATGCATGTGTAATATATGTTATGTTGTGGGAAAATGATTTTATCTTTTTTTCAACATATTTCTGTTATCCGGATTTTCGATTATCTGAATTACCTTTGGTCGCTATTAGTCCAGATAATCGACTTTCTACTGTATAGGATGACCTCGATGACCACAAGTTTCTGTTATCTGCAGGAAGAACTGATTTCCCCACAAATTATTTGGTTGTGCTATTCAGCATAATTATTTAATCATACGTAAATAAAAGTTCAATACAACCAAATTCTTTGCATTTAATAATACACTATATGCAGTAGACCACAATTGCATTAAAACCTAAGGAAGTTACACTTTAATTTTCCAGTTCTATATTTTATGGTTGAAAACAATATGTTTAGGTTTTTGAGATTTGGTCAACTACCTTTTAATGTAATGAAAAATAATTCTGATCTTTGATCATCACATGCTACTACTCAAAGCAAAAAAATATTGACTTTAAAAGCAAAAATGAGACTAACTCCCATTTTTTTTTTAAAGCAAATGCTAAAATAAAACATTGTCTTATATTCCAATAAATACAGTATTTATAATGTAACAAAACAAAATATAAGTGTCATTTTTTTTTTTAAATTTAACATTGAAGCAGATTTAATTATGCAAATTCTGTTAATGTTTAATTTCTTGACTCTTGGAATATATAACTTTCTCATTCATAGTTCAGCTGAAAATGACCTTTAAAAGTTAAAGTTGTGCATTACTGGTACAGTTAAACCTGTCTAAAACAGAACTCAGTAGGACCCAGTAATTTTTTTTGTTTCTGCAGGTTTCCATTTTAGGCAGGTGAAATGGCAGTCAAACATAAGTAAAATTTTGAAATAATAAAGATTCTGCATTATAAAGATAGATTATTGTACACAAAGTAAACAAAGATATTTTATTTACAGTATGTAAAATACATTTTGTACTTTATTACATTACCATGTAAGCTATTATGTTGAAGCTTGGTTCTGCCACATGTCCATCAAAGTTGGATGTTTTGCTGTTTTTCGAATAATAACCTTCTGAATCTGCCCTGTAGCATTCTGCATCAACTCAATCAGCACCTGCCAAATGTTTTAATGCAGCAAATTCAGTGTAGCTTTTGATCTTAAAGTTGTCCACAGTTTGTTTACTGTCATCATCTTTATCATTTTTTTGGGTAGTCATCTTGGTCAGCTGGGTCACTTTTTGTCAATTCCACTACTGTTTCAACTACTTCAGTACTGATGTGGTCTTGGAAAAAACAGTCTCCTCTGCTTCAATGTCCTTGGCATCTTCTCAACTTGCAGGAAGCTCTTGAAAGGGTTGGTTGTGAGATTCATTAGCATCATCATCATCCATCACCATCTGTCATCATCCACCTCTACCACCACCACCACCACCATTATTCTTGAAGTCTGCTTTTGCAAAACGTTTCCTTACAGTTTAAAGACAAACATGTATTGCTGTATGAGCAACCCAATAAACCCACTTCCTGAGTTATTCTCTTAGTGAGTTCAGTGGAGTGGATAGGAGAGGTTTGGCTGCCATTAACATTGAGGTTTTGATAGCCAATGAGAGTGAAGTGAGGTGAGTATGGAGCAGAGCCGGAATGTAAGGCCAAGGGAAACAGGAGATCCTTGCAAAAGCCCTCTGACCAGCACCATCCTTTGGCATGATTTTTGTGTGCGAAAAGCCGGGAGCGACCCACAGGTAATAAAACCTGTTTCACTGTGTGATAGGTGAGCACTCTATCCCCTGCATCTCAGCGACCACTAGTAGGTTTGGTCCATGATTTGCTGGTTTCCATCTCTGCAAGCAGATACTGTAGCACTAGCTACCTGTAAAAATATTTTAGAGTTTACAGTATCCTGGTCGATAGGCTGTGCATGATTGATGTGTTAGTAGTGAAAAACACAAGCGTCACATTTGACGGTTTGATGTGAGGGGTGACAAGTTGCATTGTCCAAAAAAAGTAATGCCTTCCTTTTCTAATTTTCATTTCCAGATTGAAACCATGAAGACATTTCTCTATAATGGCAGCCGTCATCCACACTTTCTTGTTAGATCTCCATTTTACAGGAAGGGAATAATCAAGACCTTTGAAGGACCTTGGAATAGCAGCTACACACTTCTCTTTGCATTCAGTTACTTAAACTTCTTACTTTTCTGAAGCCGTACTAAGGTTCTACTTTTGGTTACTTATTATGTATCCTTCTGCTACTTGTAAACCTAAACACTTCCATCTGACTTATACGTTTTGACTTTCAAATGCTTTGTTTACCTTTTACAGCTGTTTTAAAAATTCTGTCATATTTAAAAAACAAACCATTACTTGTTATGAATGTTTACAATTTAGGCATATAACCATATTTAGTTGGTGCAGGGAGAGATGGTGGTCAATAGATTTATTTATGCTTCTGAGAAATCTTAATAATATCAGTCACATTCACTATCAGTAAGAAATCTAATTTTTGAAACTAATTATTTCTGGTAACTACAGATGTTCACATATGTCTTATGCTAATAGGTGTAGCCATTTTCTTATCACCGTAATAAATGTTTCATTTGAATCAAGGGTATATCTGTGTGATCTGTGTAGAATTGAAATTTTAAATCCTATTGAAAAGGGTACCATTTGTGTTACATCTCTGTATGTTTTGTCACAGTATACCTATACACCAATTGAGAAAAGGTAAAATTGTTTTACTTACCTGTTGGAGAGCATTAACGTGTTTGGTAATATAGGGTTGTGACACAAAGAGTTTAATGTTGTATCACGCTATGGCAAATTGGCAATATAGGCCATTCACGGTTACTTCACTCTTTTCTGAAGCCCTGCTAAAGTTATACTTTTGGTTACCAATTACATATCCTTCCACTACATGTAAACATAACCACTGCCATGTGAGTAATACGTTTTAACTGTCAAATGCTTTGTTTACTGTTTGCAGCTGTTCAAATAATTCTGTCATTTTTCAAATGCCATTTCGTACGAATGTTTACAATTTAGGCCTATAACCATATTTAGGTCAGCTTGTAATGATGCAATATTCGTAATTTTTCGGGACTCGGGTGTAAAATTCTTTCGTGTGTATGAATCTTTGGAAAGCATCGTAATATTTTTATCGGGTTCAAGTTTAAAGCCGTGGTGGCTCGTTTGCCGTGTTACGTTTTATCAGGAGGACGGTTACAGTTTCGTTTCGAACTTTGGTTTTTTGGGGAAGCGTCAGCATTAATTAGATTAGTTTGTTTCTGTGGATCATGCAACGTCAAAAAGTTTTTGTTGTACTAGAGGTTAGTTTCTGTTGACGGCGCAGCAGTCGATAACGTGTTGAGAGCGGGACACGTGCAGTTTTAGATGACGCTGCTGGCAGATGCCAGGCGCTTATCTCAGGAGAGGGGGGTGATAGGCAGCACAAAAAGAGGAGTCTGTCTGTCGTCCTGAGAGCAGCCTTATTCAAGTCNAGGGCAGGTCAGCGCAGTCGAGAAGTATCATGCAATGCTAGCCTAGGCCGCGTTCGGGCAGGACTAGAACCCCCACATCGGCAACTAGACTTTAATATATCAATTCTCAGCCGGTGTGGGAGGTAGCCGCATTTTAAGTTTCATCGGGTCAGTTTTTTAAGAACATCATTAAGTAAACGACTGTGGCACTGTTATCTGCAATAGTAAATTTAATGGTAAAGGTTCGTACTCTGCATACTGGACATTCGTAGGTGAACTGTGTCATTCAAAAGATAAATAAAATATATATCAAACTAATATGGAACTTTTTTCTTAAGTAACTAGTGTTCAATTAACTGAGTCTCGTGTTTCTACCTCTGAGCAAGCCGTGGCAACGTAAACATTCCGCAGTGTAACAAGTGCCGAACGTTAACAACATGGCGCCCACCTGTGCGGCTGCATTAATATATCGTAACTAGCCCGCGGGAACTTTACAACATGGCGTCCACCTGTGAGGCTGTAATATTCTAAATATAACGTAAACGTAATAAAGGCGGAACTTTACAAGCTTTATAACTTTTTGACAATGTCTGTATCGACAATAGTTCGTACGGTTATTATTTTACATTGTAAACATATTTGTTATGCACGTATAGCACATAACACGTAATGCATGTTAATATTTGTGCCGTGACTGTGTTTAACCCTGTTACAACTGCGGGTGAAAGAACTGTACTATTTAACCTCTTGTTGTTGAAATATGTTGGATTATTTCTTTAAAAGGACAATCTCAGNAAGGACGGTCTCAGTTAGAATAAATATTAAAACGAAGGAACAGCCAATCCAACGAAAAGACACAGTAAATTCAAGCACGCAACTCATGTCGCTTATATTTTGTACGTAGCAGCGACAAACTTTAAAGATAGTGGTGAACATGCACACAAATAAGCCTACCGTAACTTTTACTCCACTAATATTTCTATGCATTGGTTCTTACTGCTTGCTACGTTTATTTCATTATTTATTTAAATTTANACTTTTACTCCACTAATATTTCTATGCATTGGTTCTTACTGCTTGCTACGTTTATTTCATTATTTATTTAAATTTGTCTGGCTGGGCTTAGTATTTTGTTGCCTAACACCGTTTGTAAGTTTAGTGTCTTTGCATTCGTGCAATGACAATTGTGTTTCAAACACCTAGGGTAAAGTTACGTTGTGATAAATAAACAGACCTTACTTTCAAAACATTAATTTCGTCATAAAAACAGTTTACCTGTTAAAACATATAAATTTCGCAGTCCAATATTTGCAATCACATACNACATTAATTTCGTCATAAAAACAGTTTACCTGTTAAAACATATAAATTTCGCAGTCCAATATTTGCAATCACATACACACTGGTCCAACGTAGAGTAAAGACAACAATACTCTTTCACACACAGCGGTCACGACGCAGATTACAGTGTATTTATACCTGCCGTAGAAAAACAGATTTATCACAACTTCGTAACTAGCCTAGGTAGGTTTAAAAATCACCACGTGTAGAAACTTGATATGGTAGTTTTATTTTTCACAAGAAGAGAAAATAACGCTTCATTCAGTCTCTTTTTCTATGAGCAAGGCGCCGTCGCCAGTTGCCACTTCTGCCAACTTTGGATTTGTAACCATCCCACCATTACATTTAAATATATAATAATTATTATTCAAACAATAAAATCTCATTTCAGTCGTAAATTAAAAATTCAAAAATCATTATTTTCGCTGTAATAAGTATGAAATACGCTAAAATTGAAAATGTGTGTAATTTTTTTTTGCTGCTACTAGTGGTGCAAAACTTCCAGAGAGAGAGAGAGCGACAAGCTCTGCTCCGCCTATTCGCTTCTTCCTCGGACGAAAAAAAAAACACTATGTCACTAGGGCCTATGCACCGTAATTTGCGCTGATTTTTTTAACTGTAACAATGAAATATATTTCCTTCAGTGCTACCTAATTATATCAATTATATCAATAGGCAACGTTTAATTTACATATACATATGAAAAAACAAGGTTAAAACAATATTTTATCTGTGAACTGTTTATTACTAGCCGTTGCCAACACATCGCTGCTCTCACTGTTTTTAATTCGTATTTAATACAAAATAAATATTACAAGTTATAGAAGATACTAAGTTAAAATTTCATTTATTAAAGAATACAATAATTTAAAGTTAATCACAGTGCTATATATTTGTTTTTACAAGTTATTTAAAACACAGGGTGACATGTAACTCCTAGGGTGATTTTTCAAAGGTTCTTTTCAAAAGTATCGAAGATACCGTGAATGGATTATAGTACTCTAGTCCCACATAATTCTTGCTTGCCTAGCAACCCCACAGAGGAATTGATTGATATCTTATGTGCAAAGCTTCTTTTTCCTATAATTACTCAATTACATTACAAATTAAACACATAAGAATTTAATATCTATTAACTTAAAAATTTTGGTGCACAGCATGTAGGCAAAACTATTTTCAAATAATGTATGACATTTTACATCCATGAAAATTTCTATACTTATACAAAACTTTGGGCCAAGTTTTAATAAAACTTTTTTGAAANGATAAAACAGAGATGTATAGAAATTATGCTAAATTTTGTTTTGAAAACTTTTTTTACTGCATTGTGGAAGTTTCAGTTTTGTGCAGGGTATGTATTATCATTAAGTGTAACCAAATCATAATTGTTATTTAGTTTGTGAAGGTTTCAGTTTTGTGGAATTTTCTATTAAGGCAGATTTTACTGTACATAAGTGTAGAAAAATTTTATGTATTGACTTATGAATGCTACTTGATGTATTTACTGTGAATAAGTAATATGCAGTAATTAAGGAAACAAAGTATGAAACTTCAGCTGATAGTAAAGTAAGTGTGTTACTCTACAGGAAGAAAGCCTGAAAGTGGAGGCAGACCAAGTTCTGTCAGACGTGACACACAAGAAAACAGAAGCTCGCCGCCAACTGTCCCTGCTATCGTCACTGTTGAAACTGCGCCAGCTGAGGGCTCGAACTTGGGCCAACAGAGGAGAGAAAGTGTCTGCTGAAGTTGGGGTCCAATTTAACAGAGTTATAGGTAGGTGTTGTATATTTTGAGGAATTTTTTTAAACATAATTAGTGTTGCATGTTGTAACTAATTCTGTAACATTTAGATTCAAAAGGTATTTTAAATTATGGATTTTCAAAGATGGAAAGCTTGCATATCTAGGATTCTTGAATTGAAAAAAAAAAGGTTAGTTGTTAGTTGCAAGTGTTGGCAGAAGAATTGGTTAAAAAAAATAAGTATTTGTTGTCGCGTGCCGGTTTAGGGATTATAGCACGACATTGGCTCACATCCATCACCCTCTCACACCACCCCCGCCTCGCGCACTTCNCATGTAACTCCTAGGGTGATTTTTCAAAGGTTCTTTTCAAAAGTATCGAAGATACCGTGAATGGATTATAGTACTCTAGTCCCACATAATTCTTGCTTGCCTAGCAACCCCACAGAGGAATTGATTGATATCTTTTGTGCAAAGCTTCTTTTTCCTATAATTACTCAATTACATTACAAATTAAACACATAAGAATTTAATATCTATTAACTTAAAAATTTTGGCGCACAACATGTAGGCAAAACTATTTTCAAATAATGTATGACATTTTACATCCATGAAAATTTCTATACTTATACAAAACTTTGGGCCAAGTTTTAATAAAACTTTTTTGAAAACTTTTTTTACTGCATTGTGGAAGTTTCAGTTTTGTGCAGGGTATGTATTATCATTAAGTGTAACCAAATCATAATTGTTATTTAGTTTGTGAAGGTTTCAGTTTTGTGGAATTTTCTATTAAGGCAGATTTTACTGTACATAATATAATAGTGTAGAAAAATTTTATTTATTGACTTATGAATGCTACTTGATGTATTTACTGTGAATAAGTAATATGCAGTAATTAAGGAAACAAAGTATGAAACTTCAGCTGATAGTAAAGTAAGTGTGTTACTCTACAGGAAGAAAGCCTGAAAGTGGAGGCAGACCAAGTTCTGTCAGACGTGACACACAAGAAAACAGAAGCTCGCCGCCAACTGTCCCTGCTATCGTCACTGTTGAAACTGCGCCAGCTGAGGGCTCGAACTTGGGCCAACAGAGGAGAGAAAGTGTCTGCTGAAGTTGGGGTCCAATTTAACAGAGTTATAGGTAGGTGTTGTATATTTTGAGGAATTTTTTTAAACATAATTAGTGTTGCATGTTGTAACTAATTCTGTAACATTTAGATTCAAAAGGTATTTTAAATTATGGATTTTCAAAGATGGAAAGCTTGCATATCTAGGATTCTTGAATTGAAAAAAAAAAGGTTAGTCGTTAGTTGCAAGTGTTGGCAGAAGAATTGGTTAAAAAAAATAAGTATTTGTATATCCAAATACTTGAAGATGTAGTCGAAGTAAAAGAAGATTACCTAAATTATTTGGGAAGTGAAATTGTGGGGACAAATGAGTTTGGGTTAAGGATTGCGGATTGTTTTGACGTAACAATTTTAGCACAAAATGTCCTGTTTGACGCATGATGTATATTAGAAATGGCAATGATGTCACTGTCGGACAAGGGTGTTGTNGTCAGTAATATCGGGTACGTCAGGCAGTCATATCGGGGCAGTTGTTAGTTCATCTTCACCGCCGAGAGACGTCAGTTCGAGCAGAGAGTAAGTCAGTACAACAGTTACTAAGGCCGGGATATCGGAACCCGGCCACGTCCGTCAGTCGCATCATTAAGGGGTCAGTCATATCGGGGCAGTCAGAGGCTGCGATACTCCGTGCCGGGAGAATCAGTTACGTCAGTAAAGTCAACCAGTCAGTAGGAGATCGCCGAGGAGTGTGTCGGGTCAGGGGGGGAATGACGAGTAGAGGGCCTTGCCTCCTCTCTTTACTTGCCCACTTTTTGCCGATGTAGGACCGGGTTTGCTTTAATATTTCGCTTTGTTTCTCACGCTCTTTCTACCAACTCATTGACTAACTGCGGTTTGGGAAGTTGGAGCATATTGCGCAAATTTGGGAGCAGCATGTGCATAACATTACGCACGCAGCTTTCCTTGTTTCCCTCTCGGAATATTCAGCGGTACATTTGCACCTTTCTCTTGGTAAAGATCTGTGCCTCTTCCTCTGTGGCTCAGAATATTCAATGGTACATTTGCACCTTTCTCCTGGTAAAGATCTCTGCCTCTTCCTCTGTGGCCTGGGTTTAACTGTAAAATTCTGTGGTGAAGTGTGCCAACACTTCCTCCCTTGAAAACTGGGTGACAAGGCATTCGCAAAGTTGCCCCCATTCTCTAATAAATTCCCAGTATTTAATCCACCAGTCTAATGCTCTACCCTTTGTTTCTGGGTTTTGACAACCCATTGTTTGGGTGGAACTCCAATCTCACTTAATTCCCTTTCGCATTCTTGCATAAATGTTTCCGGGTTTTTGTGCGGTCTTCCCGTGAATTCCAGTAGCTGGGGCTCGTCAGTACCCCGGGTGGACATTATGCTGTGGTGAGTGCCTGGATTGTTTGGTCGGTATTCGGCTGCTTACTTGCACACCTCGCACCTACACAGTAAGCCAGGCCTGGTGATTCTCTCATCCAGCCACCCAATGCACAAGTGGTGAAATTATTGTGAACAAATAATACAGCAAATTGTGTTAACGTCCTTTCATGCGCATGTAAGCCAGCTACTATGAGCTGTTTGGCAGGTTCGACATTAATCACAATGGTACTCTGGTCCATCAGTATAACAGGGTTCGTCATTCCACCCTAAAAATACATAGTGGAATCTGTTCTGGCAGTGTGTGCAACTAATGAAGTTTATACCTGCTCGGTTGCATGTAGGTATGCTACATCTCTTGGGTCGGGTTTCAACGGCCTTGTCTATTGTGGTGGCGGCTCCGCCTAGGTCGGCAATGCTTAGGTTTAATTCTGACATGTCTGCTAGTTAAATTGAACGCCATGAGGTGTTTGCAGTCTCCCCGAAGTCTGGCTGGTTATTGGTTTGACTCTTGACTAAATTCTCTTCATTCTTGGGGTCGCGCTGGCCTGGTTCTGTCTTAGTATTTGACTAATAAAGTGTTGTAGCCCCACGTTGGGTGCCACGAAAACACTTGATGCATGACATTTATTATAAATGGCAATGACGTCACTGTTGGATGTTGTTCTATAGTGCCGGTGATAAGCACTGGTGTTGTTTTACCTTGCTTGGGTCTCACCCGGGGATAAATCTTAGCTCGGCGACTGCTGGCTGGAAGGAGGGCCCTGTTCTAGGGCAGCTTCTGGGCTGATCGCTTGTGCAGGCGGCGATGGTGTCTGGTTGGTTGGTTATGGCACCTGGAAGTGTGGGCTGGCACGGCCCAATGGTACTGGGTTACTGGTAGACCTGGTCGTAAATGGACTACGATCAGGTGCTGTTCACCGACGATCTTCTGGGGATGGCTGAAATGGGGTGCTAGGGGGAACTGGGAGGTGAGGCCTCGCCTGTCGTCGGGTGGCTTGAGGGGAGCTGCTGAGGTCAAAAGGCAATGGGTTGCAGCGCAAGTGACTAGGTTTAGAGGCAGTGGCTGCTGCCTTCTTAACTCTCCACCTTGCACCGCTTCTATGGGCGAAGGGCATACAGGAAAGGTTTTGTGGTCTATCACACGGAGGAGCAGGCGACAAGTTCCCTGGCTTAAGTGTAATCAGAAGGGTTTAGGCCAACCAGAATTAGTCCTGTTACTCCAACCAGCGAAGTTCAATGCAGTGGATGGAGTGGGTTAGCTGTTCTAGATGTCTAGTCGCTTTGTCGTGTGTGTTCCTAGTGGTTGTGGCTCTACCTTACAATGTTCCAAGCACCGGAGTACTGGGCTCATGGTACGGGTGACTGTTAGCTGGATTATGTTTGGTGACGTACGTGTGCCCGATTAAGGGTAGCCCGCAGTTCTACACTAATTTTAGCAAAGTGGGTTTCAAGACATTGTCTCCTGCTTCTCCTTTGTGGGTTTGACATCTACGAGGTCTGGAGTCACAATCATCCTAGAATCACACGGGGTTAAGTAAGGGGTTGCTGGACGCCAGTCTTGAAGGCTTCTGGAAGGTAGCTGTGGTCCTTTGTGAGGAAGGCGGTAGGCAGAGAGCTCCAGCACGTGGTGGAGCAAGCTGCAGAGTATATAACTGATGTTTTGGGGCTGCACTCTGACGTATATAGACGGCTGGCACGGATCCTTCGGCTGTTTGGGTGTCTTTGGACGTGAATTCCCCCTAGCGGTGCAGGCTGTATCCTTTTGGAGGAGGCTGGAAGTGGTGGGTTTTCTTGTGTGCTGGTTTCGTCTCTGCCGTTCGCTTAGAGGCAGCGCTGGGCTTCATTGCTGTTTTCTGTTGCACGCGTAGGTGATTACAAGACACTTGATGTCTGACATCATGGAATGGACGGCTTCGGTGGCCATGTCCTTGGGTGCCTCTTGCCTAGGGGTGTGTTGGTTGGCTCTGAAAGCAAGTCATCCAGGGTTTAAACTCTGCTCGGGGTGACATGATTTCACATGATGATGAGGCAGAGTCGTAAATAATTATTATGACAAAACGGGTCACACGTTATGTTTTACTCCAAAATCATTTCAGAGTTCAACAGTTTTACCCTAAAATTGCCTTTTTCCCAACAATTTCCAAAATAACATTAAAAAATTTCACGTTATTTTATAAGTTAGCAATGTGGATTAGGCCCATTAAAAAAATCTGCAATGGTCTCGAGACAAATTGAAAAAGTCTACGGTGGACTTGACTCATTGAAAATGTGTCCAGAAATCAGCAAGACAGACTAAGTCAAGTTCCAGACAATGGTCATGTTTGTTTAAATTAATGACCTAGACTACCACATTTGTTTACTTTATGGGCTCAGATTACCACGTTGGGTTTCTGTTACCTTGACTTCATGTGATGGATAACCCACATGGTCGGGTTAAAGTAGGACCATCAGCTAAATTTAAAGAGCGGTGGCTGTGGAAGTGGGTGCATTCCTGAATGCACTAGTGATGATGATGCTGATGGTCACTCATCAAGGTGTTAAGCTGACCTTATGCACAGTGCTCTACTGGAGTTGCTGCTGCTGGAATACGGCACAACAAATGGTCGCAAGGGATACGTGAGGCGCAACTTGTTGGATGTGTCTATTTTCGTCAGTTCCTTCCAAAAATTAGTATGAAAACTGTTTATTTTCTTTTACATGTTAGCGCAGGCCACCGCTAATTTAATTTCTTTGTAAATGATGTTCAGCTTGTCGAGCATGACATTCCACTTGTGCTTACTCACAAACGAAGCGTTAGCTGGATTCCACAGTTCATGTAAAGTTTCATATAGTTTGATGAACGAGTACAGATGAACGTAATTTGTCTTGTCACACTGTAATGTAACATCATTATCATTCTCAGTGATTCTTTACTTGCGTAACCATCCATTTTTGGAGCATTAAACAGAGAACTTGTGCCTTATTGATATGAGCGCTCTCATATGGTCAATCGTATTGTCAATGTACCCTCCACTAATATTTCAACTTTTATATCAGAATTTCCAGATTTTTGTTAGTACTGCTTCATTCCATCCCGTCAATCCATTTTCATGGTCAATATTGTTGTCAATATTTAATAAAATTGAGGCAGGTTTGACAATATTGTTGGATGTGCAAGGGCCACAATAGAGCTCATTCTACACATTGTCCATGTGATATCTGTACTACAGTGAAGGGTAGTTGAAGTGTAACTTTTGTGTGATCTGTTTATGTGCATGCATGCGTGTGAACTGTACACGTGGAGTGATGTGTAGAAGCAAGTGCGTGATGTTATTTGCAGACAGCCTACGCAAGGTGTGGGAGGACCAGCTGCAGGTATACAGTGTGGAGGAGAGAGGACTGAAGGTAATGCTGGAGAGTGTTGTGGAAGAGAGAAACCAGAAACAGGACAAAAGAGAAAGTGAAATCATCCGTCAGTGGGAGCAACTGCTCTTTGGTGACAGGAGGTGTCTTCAGGAGCGAAATGACATCCAGAACTTTTTCTCTGCAGCAGAGAAAGACTTAGAAACTTTCATCCTTATTAGGTGTGTAGCACATTCTTTTGTCCCTAGTTGGTGGTATTTTCCGTAGTCTTTTGTAGAGAGGTAGTTTTTATTTGTTGCAGTAATAATTTCTCATGGCACCAAAATATCCAGGAATTGTGATTTACCAGGACATAAAATTGTTTCCCTGTTTTTGGGTCATGCCAACAAAGTGACATACTTTCACAGTTATGGTGTGAATCTTGTTTACTTTTTTACATCCACAGTTTGGAGGATAAGTATCTGTTTTGTAAAGTCACAATTCTGGTCTATGTATAAAAATTTTTATACGCATTGTGCTTCTCAAGTAGTTTTACAATTTCATCTCAACTTACGGATAAACTGAAAGGAGACATACATAATCACAGAACATTGAACTGTATTTTTTTTTATATTTCAACAAAAATGCCATTTATTAGGTGACATATATTTTATCTGTAGTTAGTCTCTTGCCATGCACAGCATAGCATGTTCATTGTCACTTCAGTAACTATGGTGGTGATTTTAGTTTGGAGTTTGGCCATGTTTGCCAGTAAATTTGGTACAGACAGTCAGTTTCCAACATACCCTTCAAAGATAAACAAAGTAAACATGTCCAATTTAGAGAATGAGGTAGCCAGGTTGCAAGTTTGCAATTCTCTAGGATTATGCGGGGGTACACCATCATGCTGGAAGTAAATAATACAGCTGCAATGATAATTTTCACCTAGTTAAGGTATGAGGAACTGTTGGAACATGTCCAGAAGCATATCAGTGTTGATGGTCATCTCTGTAAAAAGAAGGAACAAACAGTTTATCTTTGTTGAGGACATAGGATACAATAACTTTGCATGTACCAGGGAGACATGTAGATTTTCAGTATGTAAAATCCTGCATTTCTGGGTGTTGACCTTACCAGTGACTTGGAACCTGCTTTCATCACTGAAAATTATCATTTTCACCCGAATATAGGACTATATTTTTTCCAAATTTCACTTTCAGAAATTTAGGGGTCGTCTTATTTTTGCATCACAAAAAAATTGAGGTTAATATTTATGCGTAGATAATAGCACTTAGTTTATGGTTTCTAGAGAAATATTCTAATCTTTCAAAGAACACAAGTTTGGTTAATATTATCAAATGAAATAAAACACAATCACAACAAAAAGTGAAGTTAACTTCAATTTCCATCACGTTTTTCTTCCATATGCTCTGTTGTTGAACTTTAATCCAAACGTGCAGATATTTCTAATTATCGCGAAACCACCTTACAAAACTACCACTAAAATATTGGTACAAGTATTAAATATGCATAAATGGGTCAGTAAATTACATTACACAACAAGCGGTTGTTTTTGGTTTGGTTGCATTCACCAAAGATACATTTTTAACATAGTGGTAAACTAAGATGCTTGTGATCTAGAGCAGCTACGTGATCACCAAAATGGCGTCATGTCTGTGAACACGAGAGATCAAAGTTGTTTGATGACCAACTTTAGTGCTGACGTTCAACATTCCCAGAGTGAGTATGTATGGGGTTGTGAGTACGAGATAGTAGCTGTATCTATGACTTCTAATTTATTTTTCCGTACTTTGTTTACTCCTGGTCGAAGCCGTTTTCTGGTTTTATATTGAACGCATTGGTAAATGAGCACGTATTAATTAATTATGAGTGACCACATTGAAAAAAATAAAAAGTTCATCTGTGTACCAACTAAGAGAATTTGAATGCCTTAGTTATGATGCTAATTTTAAACTAATGGTTGCTCGTATGCAAAAATGCATAACAATTGTGCTGCAACCAGGCATTTGTCCATTACCGAAGCAAATGTTCATGATGATCATTCTACTGGGGAGTCTGATTCAAGTGATGAATAATTGTCACACAACAGTTTTTTAAAATACTGCATTCATTTCTCTTTCTTGTACGTAAGATTTGATGACTAAGCTTTTACCTATTTTACTTATATTAAAAGTGATTTTCATGGGATATTTGACTTTTGAGTNTAAGATTTGATGACTAAGCTTTTACCTATTTTACTTATATTAAAAGTGATTTTCATGGGATATTTGACTTTTGAGTGTTCTGTCATCATGGCCTGTCAATAAGTATTTGTGGCAAAATTGAATTTTTCCCATTAGCAAAGGGCAAATGTAGGGGATCGTCTTATATTCGGGTGAATACGTTATGTAGTCTGTAAATCTCTGGTCATCTTCGTTGCAAAATTTCTTACAAATCAATTTATTATATTCTTAAATGGACTGCACCTCAGATAATCTCTATGCTCAAATTATTCTTGATAGTTTAAACATCTTCATGGTACTTAACAAAGTCAAGTGTGAAATGCATGTCTTGATTTGTGTGAGCTTTGTGCAAAGATCTCCCAACTCTGTTTAATGCATGTTCAAAAACATGTGGCCTATTGGCTGTTTTGTTATGGCACACAATATTGATTTTCTACAAAATTCGTGCATCACAGATGCAATTTAGGGCTACGTGTTCATCATATAAATTAGTTATTTATTTGTTGAGTAGTAAAACTACTTTTGAATCCAAGCATATATTTTTTGATGAGATGTGTATGATGAATGGAGGATGTGGTTTTGAATTATTAGTTATGGAAGGTTATAAAGAAACAAATCTTAAAATTACTGTATTTATTTGCTGCGGTCTTAAAAATAACTTTTTTTAAAAATGAAATATTTATTACTACAAAAGGCAGACATCAATTATAAATAACATTTGCCACCATTATTTTGGTACAGAAGGTTGGAGGGAAAAGCTTTGGCTGTTGTGTATGGCTGTTTTCAGCAAAACCAGCGTAACTTCATTTCCACTCCTTTCATGGTAAACAAGAATGGGGATGGTTGCCTAGTAACCAGTCCCTCCCTCCCTCTTGTGGTCAACCAGGTAAGAGTGAAGGGTTCCTGCGGAGGAATTGCCACTGATAACAATTGCTGTCAGCTGTCTCTGCTGCAGTTTTTTTACACTGTCAAAGATGTGTTGAAAAATGTGTGGGTCGTCAACAGTCATTCATAAAGCCAAACCAGAAACGTTACCACACAAATATTAACCAAAATCGTGCACAAATCCAAGTTATAATAACAAGCCAAGACAGGAGTAGAAATCTGCGAGTACTTGAAAATTGAGCTCAAGCTGAATACCTCCTTGCAGCACAAGCTCGGCTCGAAATATTTTTTAGGTTTGAAAAATTAGTGCTTTGGTGTTAATGTCAGGTCATTAGGCTTGCAACCGATGGGAATGTTTTAATGTTTATGAAAGAAAATAACATATTTATTAATGAAACTTAGTATTTAAAAGGTAGGTGTTTTCCGGTAAAAGGATCCCCCAGAAATTGAGATATGAATGCAGATAAACAGCAATATAGTCTAAAACCGGGCAGTAAATTTGCCTAAGTTACGATGCCCNTTAACCAAAATCGTGCACAAATCCAAGTTATAATAACAAGCCAAGACAGGAGTAGAAATCTGCGAGTACTTGAAAATTGAGCTCAAGCTGAATACCTCCTTGCAGCACAAGCTCGGCTCGAAATATTTTTTAGGTTTGAAAAATTAGTGCTTTGGTGTTAATGTCAGGTCATTAGGCTTGCAACCGATGGGAATGTTTTAATGTTTATGAAAGAAAATAACATATTTATTAATGAAACTTAGTATTTAAAAGGTAGGTGTTTTCCGGTAAAAGGATCCCCCAGAAATTGAGATATGAATGCAGTTAGACAGTTTGTTAAATGTTTGCTAGAAAATAAGATGTTATTTATTCTGAACAATATTTTAAAGGTAAGTGTGTTGCAGTTAAAATTATTCCTCTAAACTGCATGACCACAGATTACTGTCAAAATTAGCATAAAAACAGCCACGAATCGACCTTAGATGCGGCGCCTGACAAGACATTTTGTTAAATGTTTGTAGAAAGTAAGACGTTCGTATAGTCATTCACAAAAAAAAATTTTAAAAGTTAGTTGTTTTACTGTTAAAATTATTCCTCAGAACTACAGATATGAACACAGATTATCTTTAAAACTCCAATATTATCTTTATTTTAAAAATAATTTTTTTGTATGTAATAAAAGAACTTAGCTTGAGCTCGAAGCTGGTAAACTTTTCAGTAGGTTTGCTTGGGCTCAGCTCAGACTAAAAATACAGTGCTTATAGACCTCTAGAGAAGGTAGCGTATTCACAAGCAAGACAAGTGCACGACATATTGGTAGTCTGTTATTGTGCCTCGCGGNACCTCTAGAGAAGGTAGCGTATTCACAAGCAAGACAAGTGCACGACATATTGGTAGTCTGTTATTGTGCCTCGCGGAAACACTTGGCTGTCTAAAGGTATGAGAGTGGCCACGGTCAATGGGTGTTAGCTAGCGCAAGGAGGGTGGTATCTATTTTTAGGTATGCCCGGCTTGCAGTAGAATGCTCGCCACAAGAAATGCAAAGTNTAGGTATGCCCGGCTTGCAGTAGAATGCTCGCCACAAGAAATGCAAAGTGCAGTGACAAAAAAATGCAACAAACTTATTTTTCAGCAAATTTCCCTCAAATTTGCACTTTTTTTTTTAAACCATCAGTTCCTCATAAAGAAGTGGTTGTAGTAAAAGGGGTTGCTACAGTGAGGTTCTACTGTAGTTTTTCTATTTCGCTCTTGCTGGAAGAATTTCTGGTGGTTTTCAGTAATATAATTAACATGGAAGNTTCTACTGTAGTTTTTCTATTTCGCTCTTGCTGGAAGAATTTCTGGTGGTTTTCAGTAATATAATTAACATGGAAGAAACATTATGTTTATAGCCAAATTTGTATATTTAAAACTATTGTACATGTTCTTCATATAAATTTGTATTTATTTATGGAGTTGTAAAGTTTCTTTTGAATTAGAGCTTATATTTTTTGCTAAGATGTGTATGGTGAACTTATGCGTAATATAGTTACAGTTGTAGGTTTTTTTTTTCTCCCCCTTTGAATAGTTTTTAGTAGGAAATCCAAGTGTTGTGGAAATGTGGGAATCAATCACAAGTATAAAATTACAGATACAAATGATTTCATGTGTGGATTCACCGTCTGATTGAAGTGAATAGCAGAAGAGAAAGAATGTGTTAAAAGTGCATCCAATTTTATAAAAAAAATTAGGGGGGGAGAGAACTGCATTTATTGCAATTGTGTATAGTGAGCTTGTTATCATTGTGTTGTGTTTGCTTTCATAGTAATATTTTGATAGTTTATATATGTAGACACAATTTTCTACAGTCTGAGCTCTTCAAGTAAATTCTAGTTAATACATTATCTTGTATAAAAAATTGAATACAATTTTTAAAATGTGACATGTATAAGTTTTTAAAAAAATTGTGATATAAAGGAAATTAAATCAAATTATGTACTGTATTTTTGATTTGTTTGTTCTCCAGAAGTCAATGGGATAAATTTCTTGCACCACAAAGGGCACCCATGGCATCCGCCATACCTCTTGGTTGGGTGCTTCCTGTGGGACCATCGTCACCAGAGTGGGCTGCACTACTACAGAAAGAGAATAAAAGTGTATTAAATTAACCTAAGCTTCAACAACACTCTTAATGCTTGTGCTATAACTCCTGTTTTGAAGGTAATCTTTGTGTAAGATGTTCAGAATAGCAGATTTTGGTTTACTACTACATTCCCATTTCACTTATGTAATAAAGGCAATTGTATCAATCTTTGTTGTATTTCTTTGTTCCTCAAATAAATTAGGATGATTTGTGTTCATTTTCAGTATAATGTACAAATAGTTTTACTCTGTTCATGATAAAAATTCTTTTATAATCATTTTATAATACTAATCCACTGGCCTCCCTGTCGGCTAAGTGCAGGGCAATAATTATGGAACAAGCCCGAGCCATGAAGAAACCAGGGATTGTGGAGCCTTCAGACTGCCCGTATAACTCTCTGGTAGTTTTATTCTCCCAAAAATGGATGGGCAACTGAGATTCTGTGTAAACTATCAACAATTGAACGAGGTGACCCACCCCATTGCTCCCCCAGTCATCAAACTTAAACGCTCACCCTATGAGATATAGGAACAGCCTGGATATTCTCGACTCTGGACATGCAGTCCGGTAATTGGCAGAAATAGCTGCACTCCAACAGTCGTAAGTACACACACAGCATTTAATGCACCAGACGGTGTCCCACCCCTGCAGTTTAAGGTAATGTAATTTGGGTTAAAGAACGCCACAGCAATCTACCAACGACCCATGTCAGCAGATGTCCCAGCTGCTTTGCTTACTTGGATGACATAATAATTTATTCCAACTCCTGGAAATAACATTGTACTCACCTCCAGCGAGTGTTGGAGCATATAGAAATACACAGACTGACATGCAAGTTATCTGAAGGTCATTTTGGCAAAACTAATGTATACTATTTGGGAGCACGTCGTCACCCCGGAAGGGAACTACCCCCAACGACGATTGATCAGAGCCATCTTGAAGTAGAAAAAGATTTACAAGCTTTTTAGGCTCATGCAATTGGTTATGCGATTTCGTACCAGATTTAGTGCAACTAATGGCCCCCTTGAACCTGTTACTCGAGAAGGAAGCGCTATAGAAGTGGGGTGCTGAACAACAGACTGTGTTCCAAGAACTTAGACAGTTTCCAGTTTATCCTGGTACTCCGTCCACAAGAAGGAAGACCTCCGGTCTTACAAACGGATGCGTGCCAAAGTGGACTGGGTGCAGTGCTCTATGAATAGGACCCAGATAAGAGACCCCAGGTAATTGTGTATGCTTGCACAAGACTCAACGCCACCGAACAGCGTTATATTAATGAACAGAAGAGTGTCCCGCTGTCATCTCAGCCATGCATAAGTACCGCTACCACCTAAGAGGGCAACCCTTCATCCTCCGGACAGATAGCAAAGCCCTCAAATGGCTCCACGAGTAAAAAAATAAAAGGTGAAATTCTCATTGGGCCATGTTTTTAACCAAATTCGAAATTCCCAACAACACTATCCAGGGAGGATGAATAATTTACCAGATGCCCTCTCCCGTCAGCTTGACGACCAAGATGATCCCAAAGAAGAGGTGGATTGGTAAATGATGACCCCCATCTCCTGCCCAGACACACATTCCAGAGAAAGTAATCCGGCTGCAACAGTTGCAGGGAAGTCTTTACACCCTGAGCTATAATCAAAAGTAAGACCTCGAGGTTAAACGCTTACAGACATACCTCACCAGTACAAACTGCAGATACGTTGGTTTGGTCCCAAAGCGGGAACCCAGGAGCCATGTGGAAATTGTAGGTTGTCTACACCACCATGATCACTGCCAAGCTGGACACCCGGGGATACGAGAAACACTATGAAATAGCCAGCGCTACATCTGGGACAGAATTAGTTGGGAAATTAGACAGTACGTCACCAACTGTGAGGTGTGCTGTCAACACAAGACTTATCCCGTACCCAAATCCATTGGCACACTACATTGACCACACACGCCGTGAACCTACCTGACCGCTACCCTACCCCTGCAGCACCCAAGGAAACATACTTGTTGATTATCACTGACCAATTTTCTCGGTGGGTAGAAGCTATTCCCATGCCAAGCCAAGGAACCCAGGAGATCTTACGAAAATTTGAGACTGAGATCTTTACCCACTGGGCTACCCACAGATGATCTTAACTGACAGTGGAACACAATTCACTGGCATGGCTTTGAAGAAGGCCTGTAACAAANAAATTGTAGGTTGTCTACACCACCATGATCACTGCCAAGCTGGACACCCGGGGATACGAGAAACACTATGAAATATAGGCCAGCGCTACATCTGGGACAGAATTAGTTGGGAAATTAGACAGTACGTCACCAACTGTGAGGTGTGCTGTCAACACAAGACTTATCCCGTACCCAAATCCATTGGCACACTACATTGACCACACACGCCGTGAACCCACCTGACCGCTACCCTACCCCTACAGCACCCAAGGAAACATACTTGTTGATTATCACTGACCAATTTTCTCGGTGGGTAGAAGCTATTCCCATGCCAAGCCAAGGAACCCAGGAGATCTTACGAAAATTTGAGACTGAGATCTTTACCCACTGGGGCTACCCACAGATGATCTTAACTGACAGTGGAACACAATTCACTGGCATGGCTTTGAAGAAGGCCTGTAACAAANGGGCTACCCACAGATGATCTTAACTGACAGTGGAACACAATTCACTGGCATGGCTTTGAAGAAGGCCTGTAACAAATTGGGGAGGGCGGGGACATGGACAACTCTTCCTTATCACCGACAAGCAAACCCCACTGAGCTCAGGAACCAGGAGTTGAAGAAGAGCCTCCAACTCAGTTTGGGTAGCGACCATATGCATTGGGATACCCACCTGCCGCATATCCTTTTCACCCCGAGACGTTTCGCCCAGCGAACTACTTTTCGGCTGACCTCTACTGATGCCCAGAGACTAGTATGGTAAGCAGAACCAACTACCATGCCCCAGCCCGAGGCAGTACACCTGGATGCTCTAGCCTGCAGCAAGCTCGAGTGGCCCAAGAAAAGTATATAGACTGCAAATACCCAAACCCAACATGGGGATACTGCTGTTTGGCATTGGAGAAAAGGTGTTACTCCGTAATCACCTGCTGAGTCGAGCCTGGGATTGGTTCTGTGCCAGAGTGGCTCAAAAATGGGAGTGCCCTTGTACCGTTGTATAATGAGCACATTTTTTTTTTAATTATGGGGAAATTATAGTGTTTTTTATTTCTGCAAACACATTCAAATGTATACAATTTCAGTACATTGATGAGCGAATGAGACAGTGACCTGTGGACATGAACAATACCAACATGGCGTCGCATCATAGCTGTGCTGGAACGTGAAATAACAATGGTATCACAACTCTGTTGTAGAGTTTGATGATGATCATCGAAAATAAAACTGCAAAACCGAGGAAACCGTTTCCTTTCCCGAGACAGCATTTATTTGTGTGGCAAAGAACTTTCCGAGATATTTTCCGACCATCGAAATGTATCTATTCTTACCGACAGCAATAATGTATGCACCTTATCATAGTTTTTGTCACAATGTCTGTCTCGTATCTCTTCATACTTCACACAAAAAATAGTTTTGTGTTTGTGTATATACTGTATGTGATGCATTATTTATTGATGGTTACATTTTGCGGCATACATATAACTGAAATGAAATGTTTACTGGTAGCTATTCGACTTTGGAACTATCCGCATATTAGAAAATTTTACTATTCGATTCGAAAATATTCAAACATCAAAATCTACTATTTGCACAACCCTAATATTTACCTACACAAAGTTTTGTAATGCTGTTTGCAAATAATAGTGACATCTCAACAGTGTCTGTGCATAACAGGTACATATGCTTTGTTGCATAAATCCGTGTTTATAATTCTAAACTTGTTATGTTTGTGTTTCAGAGAGACCAATTTTGTAACTTAAGTAAATATTGACATTGTGACCAACCTACACTTTCTTGAAACCAACAAATTTAATATTAGAACTTCAGAACAAAATACATTGTCANTGACATTGTGACCAACCTACACTTTCTTGAAACCAACAAATTTAATATTAGAACTTCAGAACAAAATACATTGTCACACACACTTCATGATAATGGTTAAGAAAAATGGTGGACCACAGCACACAAGCAACCCTTTTACAAAGCAGAAGACACGTCGGCCATGAACTAGAGCAGTCGCTAGTGTAGGGAGCTAAATAATTAATAGTAAACTGCTCCATCGTAATGCAAGGGCACACTGCAGAGACGGGCAAGTCTGTAAATGTGCGTGGGTGCTTGAAGAGGCCCCAAATGCCAGTTATAATTTCTTTTAGTGAATCAAGTGTACAGACAACGCCAGCCGAGGAAGCAGCAGTCTAGTAATGCCCGGAAAAGGAATCTCTTCCAATTTTTTAATTGCAAATTAATCTTGGCACATTTTTTTCTCTGTCTCTCTTTCTTTCCCTCTCTCTTTCTCTTTCTCTTTATCTCTCTCTCTTTCTCTCTCTCTCTTTTCTCTATCTCTCTCTTTTTCTCTCTCTCTCTCTCTCTACAAGCTAGCCAGAAAATTTTAATTGACAAGATATTAATTAGAAGTAAATTAATTTTCTGAAAGGCGTCCATATAATCAATGATTCAAATAATTTGTATTCTTCATATCGTGCGAGAAAGTTGGCTATTGGTTTCAGTGAATTTAATATGGCTGCAATTTACACCTTTAGTAATAAATCACTCACATTTAAGTTTGCCTTCCAATGCTTTCATTAAAATACGTAAATTGCAATATATTTGCAATTTACGAAGTGATTTGTTTGTGTAGAATAGTATTCGTGGGGTTGACTGTGTCTTTAAAAGGGTGAATGTGTACATGTTTAATTATTTCTGAACATCCAGAGATTACTTTTGTTGTTAAAAAGTAGTTTTCATGTCATTCCGATGTTACGTTTCCAGTATATTAACATTTTCTAATAATTTAATACAATCTTTAAAGTCCTTACCAAATTTTTTTTTTTTACTGATATTGTAAAATAGATCAATCATGCCGAAAGAGGGCTCAGTGGCACTCACCGGATGGAGATGTTTCACATAACCGTAATGTACGCATGTTCTTTTTTAAGGCATTTTAAATGATTCTTCAGGGGCTGATGGTATAAACAGAGTTCAACAGTATCAGGGTATCACTGAAATTCCCTGTTTTCCAGGCAGAATCTTAATATTTTCCCTGACCTATTTTTAGGACCAAAAATTTCAAATATAATATTTTTCCACCGCTGACAGAACAAATATGCTATCAGGTTGAATTACATTACACTACAACAGACCAAGCAAGCAGGACCAAGGTTTTATTCAGTCCACCTATATTTCTCATGATACATGCTATTGACATCACACAAGTGCCTATTGCAAACAGATAAATACTTCATTTTGTATATATGTAGGCCTTATGTCACTTGGCAGAAATGTATTATTGCCAGTTCACAAACTTAAAAATATAAATTTTAAAATGCATATGATTATAATTACATTATCCTGCATTCACACAACTAACAACTTTTGCAGAGTAGCAATTATTTAAATTTTCCCCAACTTTTTTNAATTACATTATCCTGCATTCACACAACTAACAACTTTTGCAGAGTAGCAATTATTTAAATTTTCCCCAACTTTTTTCCTGTCTTCCCTGTCGGGTGGACATCCTGGGTATTCAAGAATTTCCCACGTTTACAATCTGCATTTTTTTANTTTTTCCTGTCTTCCCTGTCGGGTGGACATCCTGGGTATTCAAGAATTTCCCACGTTTACAATCTGCATTTTTTTAAGACTTTTGAATTTCTTTAAAGGACTGCCAAGTAGGAAAATATGTAGATGAAAAGTACATGGCAACATTACATAAGTTCTACAATTAGCAGCAGACCTTAAGTGCATGGAGTTAATTAAGGTTGTGAGTAGGCCGCTAGGCTACGAAAAATATATAAAATGACAGGAATTAAAGTACTCCGAGCATAGTACGTTGATAGGCACACACACAAAGGACACTACATTTTTTGTGGTTGCATGATTGCTATGGTTTGTAAACAGTGATCACTCAACCACGCTGAAAAATGTGTCGTTCTGTGTGTGTGTGNGGTTGCATGATTGCTATGGTTTGTAAACAGTGATCACTCAACCACGCTGAAAAATGTGTCGTTCTGTGTGTGTGTGTGCCCATCAACAAGTACTACACTGTGAGTACTTGAATTCCTGTCCTTTTATATATTTTAAATTAGAATCTTGCTTCTTCCTGTAGTTTGATCTTTTTCATATTTGGCTCTCAAAGATTTCTTTGACATCTTCTATTTAAGAACCAATTGGAAGACACACTTCTGCTTTCTACTGCGTACAGAGCAAGTTTGAGAGGGGTTGAATGGTGGCCTTTGCAGTGGTGGGACGGTCCTTTCAGAGAATCTCCACACAAGTTGAAAGTGCAGTGTCGAGTTTGTGGCGATGCTGGCAACAGTGGACAAATGAACGTACCTACTCCCATAGACAAGGTTCTGGACATCCATGCAGCATAGATGCCTGCCAAGATCAACATATTGTACGAGCAGCNCCTACTCCCATAGACAAGGTTCTGGACATCCATGCAGCATAGATGCCTGCCAAGATCAACATATTGTACGAGCAGCAGTGGCATACCATATAGCCACCTCAGCACGTATCAGAGAAAATGTGACCCCAGAAGTGTCAACACTAACCATCGAGGATTTTCCATTTCCCTGCCCTTTCATTCCGGTGCTGCTTTATACTCGCCTCACGTCACCCTTATCATCTCTCAAGACCTTGATATTAAGAGCCGCCCAAATCTCTTCACTGACTAACCGTTGGAAACCAGTTCCTGGCAGTGAGACTACAGGCATGCGTGCCTCTAGCCCATCTTCCACTCATGACACAACACTGACATGTGTGGCTCGACTGGTGCTATCGAGGGATCACACGGAAGATGAAGTGGCGTGACATGGTGTTCAGCGATGAAAGCACATTCTGCCTGCCTGCATGCACGTGATTGTCGTACGACGTTGACCTGGTGAGCACCTTCATTCAAGAGACACTGGTGTGGTGTGTGAATCGGCTGCAACTCACATTTGCCTTTAGTCTTCATGAAGGGAATGATGACCAGCTGTATGGTACGTGCAGAATGTTGTACAACCCGTTCTTGTGCCATTCTTGCAACAGGATGGTGCTGTGCTGGTCCAGCAGGTTAATGCCTGCCCCACACTACCCCCATGTAAGGCTGGCCGCACACCGGTTAGACAAGACAAAACACCTTTAGACAATGCATCTTTAGTCACATGATGGTAACGCACACCAGTTAGTCATAGACAAGATGTCGGACAATTAAGTTGTGATGGGTGCACTTACGATTTGGGAGTGGATATGTAACCAGGAAATAGGAAATATTGGGTTTATCCATATAATAGGAGACGGGAAGAAAACAATACGTTAGAAAATTTCATTCTTAAGCTGAGAGGTGATGAAGAAAAATCCCATAGTTTTACGTGATTAACACCAGAAAAATTCGACTATCTGCAGGAACTTATACAAGATAGAATTGCAAAAAATTACACAAATTATAGGAGATGCTTATCTACTGCAGCACGACTATTTATCACTTTGAGGTAACTTAAACAACTTTATTACAGTAACTATTGCAATTTTCTTTTGTTTCTTAAATGTCTTTTATAAGAATTTCTCAGATTTGTCCATTTCTGTTTTGCAATCATTCTTTGAAAAACAACGGAAAAAGGTTATTATCTCTTTTGTGTATTAAATTATTGTACATATATGAGAGTAATTTAAAAAAAAATTATTCTATACAATATGTCTTCAAAATCTAATTTTATCATTATCCTGTGTTTACAGATTCTTAGCAACTGGTGCTACATTTGCAGCCATGCACTTTGAATTTAGAGTTGGTGCCTCAACAATTGGCTGTGCTGTAATGAAAACTTGTAAAATAATATGGGGTGTCCTTCAACCTATCTANGAGTTGGTGCCTCAACAATTGGCTGTGCTGTAATGAAAACTTGTAAAATAATATGGGGTGTCCTTCAACCTATCTACATGAAATCTGAATATTCACCTTCGGAATGGGATGTCGCAAACAAATTTGGAAGATTGTGGAACTTTCCTCACTGCGTTGGTTGTATTGACGGTAAACATATAAGAATTAAAAAACCTAACTGTGGCTTGCAGTATTACAATTACGAACGGTTTCATTCAATTGTACTTCAAGCTGTTGTAGATGGTGATGGTTACTTTNACGAAATGGGCTGGAAAGTAGATCTTTAGCAGGGCTTCAGAAAATCTTGAAGTTACCGTGAATACATTATACATGAAATCTGAATATTCACCTTCGGAATGGGATGTCGCAAACAAATTTGGAAGATTGTGGAACTTTCCTCACTGCGTTGGTTGTATTGACGGTAAACATATAAGAATTACAAAACCTAACTGGCTTGCAGTATTACAATTACGAACGGTTTCATTCAATTGTACTTCAAGCTGTTGTAGATGGTGATGGTTACTTTTTATTTGTGGACGTTGGAGATTATGGACACGCAAGTGACGGCAGAGTATTTTGCCAATCAGATTTTGGAACGAAGCTATTAAACAATGAACTGAATCTCCTTAAACCTTGTCCTCTACAAGATGGCAAAGAGAAGGATATTCCATTTGCCTTTTTAGGTGACGAAGCATACCGACTACATAAAAATGTTATGAGGCAGTTTTCTAAAAGGAGCTTACGTCTGATGAGTTCAGGTTATATAATTATAGACACTCCAGGGCAAGAAGAATAGTAGAATGCGCGTTGGGAATACTACAAGCGAGATTCCGAATTTTTGCTAATGAAATAAGTGTTGCTCCTGATAAAGTAGATGTCATTGTAATGGCAGCCTGCGTACTTCACAACTTCATAAAAAAGAAACAGACAGTGCAGTTACTTGGATAATCAAATAGTTGAAAAATCATTTCCTATTGACAAATCTGCAACCACTACTATAAATCCACAGAGACCATCAACAGAAGCTCTTAAAATAAGGGAAGAATTTAAAAACCATTTTATTTCAGAGAAAGGAAGTGTTCCATGGCAAAACGCAGCCATCAATAAGTAATATATCTTTAGGTTTGGACAAATTTAAATTTACATAATTGTAATAAAAAATATATTTGTAAATTATTTACCTGTTATATTTATTTCTTCTGCAACTTCCTTCCATAAGTTGTCCACCACATTTCGGTTGTGGTGCTCCTTCAATTTTGGATTGTACAGTATTTCTCTATTCTGCACCAGGAAAACAAACTGTTCATCACTTGCCATGGTACGAAGTCGCCTGGTGTCTAATGGTGACTGATGGGAATAGTGCATGCCCTATTTCTTCAAACACGAGGTTTAGACACGTCTAATTGCAATGATTAACCGGTGTGCGTTATACCATTGACATCATTGTACACAATGGTGACTAAACGTGTCTAACCCTGTCTTGTCTTGTCTAACCGGCGTGCGGCCAGCCGAATGCAACATGTTCTGCAAAATATGCAGCAACTTCCCTGGCCAACATGATCACTGGGTTTGTCTCCAATCAAGCAGTGTGGGACATAATAGGACAAGTGACCAGTGCAACTTGTCCACCAACAACTATTGCAGAGTTGTGTGAACATGTCGAGCAGGTGTGTAATAATGTATCACAGGACTGTGTTAGCCATCCGTACGACTAAATGCAAGCCAAAATCACTGCTTGCATTGTCACCTGTGGAGGCTACACAGTGTACTAGTCTGGGTGTTCCAGCTTGGGTCCATACCTGCTACCTTGGGATCAGTTGTGCTATTTATCTGAAAATGTAATCATTTATGTACTAAATCTTGAGTGAATTGGAAACCTATCAAAGGGTGTTCTGATTTTTTTTTCACAGCACTGTAGGTTCAGCTATTAGTACTCGGGTGCAATTCGACCACACCAGTTTTTCTTGAACATTGCTTAAGCGACGAGTACTTTAATAATTTAGAAATTATTTTGTTTTATTAAGTGTTTTACTTACTGTTCAGCATTGTTTATTTGTGCAGTTAAAAAACATATCCTGAGAATAGTTATTATTACTTTAAAAATAAAAAAAATTAAAATGAGATATTTTTTAAAAATATATGCAGTTGGTTTTATTATGTATTTGTTTATTATGATCTTTCTATTTTCTTTAATTCAGTATTTGCCTTAAGCTTTTTCACTCCAATTTCTTATTATTAACATTTTGCTGTCTGTTTTTGGTGTGTGCGCCTAAGAGGGGAGGTGGAAAGTTTCTCACACATTTACAAAGGAGGGGAAGGGGTGGTTCTTGCATCATAGAATCAGGGGCTGTTGGGCACCCCTGACATTCACATAAATACCATATTTAACCAAAAATAAGTCGTCCATGAATACAGTGCAAATCCTGACTTTTTGGTTGTGAGTCTAGGAAAAAATACTTTCATGTAGAGTGGAAATCTCAAATTTGACACAACACTCGAAAAAATTCTTATATCAGATTTTAAATTTAATGCTTCTTAGTCTATGATAATGAACCTAGCAGCAGAAATCCAAGCAGCTAAAAACGAATGGGTTTTTTCCTGATGGTGTCATGAAGTGGTGAGCAGTGTCTGTCACTAGTGCTTTGCCCAATGATTGGTTCACCCACATCCAAAACCTGTAAACTGACTTGTAATTCCTGATGGTATTACAACCAAGTCAATGAAATGTATTCAGGCAGCGCTGAACAGTTTGAGGTCTCTTAATGCAGGTGGGGTGGGGGGAAGCTAGGTGAAGATGAGACAGTGATGATGAAACAGGAGCATTATGATAAAAACCACCAAGTTGCAACACATGCCATGGTTAATCATGCATTGAAAATCTGTATTTGGGAAATGAACCAGATTTGCAGTGGTGGGAGACAAATACAAATGGCAAAACCACTACATCGCAACCCAGTGTGCTTTTTACTGTAGACTGCCCCCATATGAGCACTCACAAGCCACATCCTGCTCCCCTTGTAAAACAGTGCACCAATTTCATGACATTCTTATATTAAAATCATTCATCCTTTGTGTTTCCAAAGGAAGAGACAATACTTCTAAAACTATATTACATCCAAGAGGCTTTTAAGAATTTTTACTTTAAAATTACAAAGGTGGTAGTTTTCTACTATTAGTTAATGAATGTGACAGTGGCATGCAATTATTTTTACTGCCATTGCACCAGTTTACTATATGAATCCGAGTGCAACCAACGTTTCTTAATAATCTTTTGGAAGCTTCGTCAGCTGAATGGTCTGTGTGTCAAACAAAAACACAATGGCGTAGTATTACGCATTAATCAAACTCTGTTCGAAATTCACATGCAAAATGTTTGGTTTCTCTCAAACCACATACCATATTTTCAAGAAATGTACTTCATGACATTCTAACAATATGAAAAATTATTTTGAGTTGTAGCCTAATGCATTACTAATGGACAAGTATATACCAGATTTGTATGGAAAAAAATATAAACTAAAAATTCTTATTACTCAATAATTTTTTTTAAAACTAAATTTCTTTCATTGTCATACTTTCTTCAGACTATAATGTATTTCATATCACAAGGAAAAGGATGTCGTAGGCCAAAAATGTGGAAAATAACTTAAACCTCTTTAGTGCACTTAAATAAACCATATTCGACAATTAATTTTGTGTGTTAAGAATTGGTTGTAGTACAGAATGCATGTATGTTGTATTTCTGTTGTTTTATAGTTGTACTTGACAAGGCACAGACAATTTTCCCAGAATAAAAGCTGGGTGGGATGGGGCTGGTATTGCTCACCCCAAGTAAATGCCTGGAGGAGGCAAAGTTTTCCTCAGTATTAAATTAAAGATACTGTATTTTGTTAGTCACACTACACAGCCTGTAACTACATCAGGCATGCTTCCAAATGGTCATAACTTGATATGCCTACAAATAGTACTTCCTCATTTCTGCACAGTGTATTTTTTGCTACAAGTAGAGATACACATTTGACTGAAGTTCAAGTCTGTAGCAAGTGAATAGCATCTGTACCTATGTGTATCTTCCCCTACCACCCTTCCCTGGTCATTAACAAACCAATAACCCCAATGCTTCATCTGACAAGTGCTAGGTACTCATCAAATATCAGTTAGGATTCTATGAACCAGGCAAGAGTGTTTTTTTTCTTCTCATTTCTGTGAATTTTGCAACAAACCAAGCAAAACCACTTTAATGTGCTGCAAAAATTGCTACAACGTAAGACCCTACTTCTAGAAATATAAACTTCAAAAAAGCTGAACGTGCACATTTATAATTACATTTTAGTTCATTTTACTTTTTTTATGAACACATTTGGACAAAGTAAACACATGCTAAAATCTTAATTCGCTAAAAATATTGTGTAAAAATTCTTTTAAATAAATTTTTTTTGTCATTATTAAAATTTCAATTAATGAAAAATGTTTTAAGATTTTCCATGAGTGTTAAATTGGGTGTTTGTTTCATTAATATTTTAAGGAAGTTATATTNATCTTGAAGTTGAAAAAGGTTGATGCCCCTGGATAGAACCAGACAACTTACAACTTCCCCCACCCCTGTTTTTTTCACGTGTGTGTGTGTAAAGCATGGGTACATGGGTGGTTGGACACACCCATTAAGCAAAATGTTCAGTAATGTGAGTGGAAGTATTGTTGCCACTCACACCTTCATGCTCTTCACCCTGGGTACATCAGGAATAGAGAACACAAGTGTCTCGAATGTCTTCCCACATACCGCTCAATATTCTTCAAGCACTTGTGACCATCTTTAATTGAGCAGCCATTACCTAAATTGCTGCAAATGCTGTTTCCCTGCTGTTTGTGCACATAGACGGAATGAGTGTCGAAGAACACGACAACCATATAAATAGGTTTCCAATTTTTGACCATGGGAGAATCGTGGCCTATTGGGATTGTGGAATATCGTACCGCAAAATCGTTCCCGCATTGGAAGAAATGCAAGAACAGTGAAGTGGATATGGTATCAGTGAGTCGAGGAGGGATGGACTGAGCAAGGTGCAGGAAGCTATGACCTTATCGCACCGAGCATAAGGACAGACGTCTGGTGTGCATGGTGATTACAGACAGTACAGCCATATCAAACACCATCACTTAGGAGTTCAGGCATGTAGCATATTGATCTGTGTCCAAGCACACGTNGACAGTACAGCCATATCAAACACCATCACTTAGGAGTTCAGGCATGTAGCATATTGATCTGTGTCCAAGCACACGCTACTGCAGCTGCCACTGAATGCTCACTACAGGTGGTTGTGGGTGCAATGCTGCATGAAGCCTGAGGCAATGAATGGCATGCCATCTTCAACTCCGATGAATCCCACTTATACTTGCTTGCAGCACAACCATGGTCGTAACCACATCTTGCAACATCGTGGCGCAAGCCTGGCAGAGCCCTGCACTGTGCATCATCATACCAACCCATCACCTGGAGTATGGTAGGGTATCATCAGATTCCAGTCCTGCTCACGTCTAGTCTACATTGCTGGTACACTGGCCAGTAACAGTTGCATCTNTAGGGTATCATCAGATTCCAGTCCTGCTCACGTCTAGTCTACATTGCTGGTACACTGGCCAGTAACAGTTGCATCTCAAAGGTGTTGGAGCCTGTTGTTGTTCCCCATTTTCAGGGCTATCTTGGGGCCCTGTACCAACAGGACAATCTGTGACCGCATGTGTCACACATTGGTCAATGGTTCCTGAATGGCCAACATTTAACACTGCTTCCTTGGTCTGCATGGTCACCAGGCCTCTCTCCCATCGAATATGTGTGGTCTATGGTCGAGCAATGACTGACCTGCCACAGGAAACCTGCAGCCACAACTTCAAGCATGCATCAAAACAGCATGGGCAAAGGTACCCCATACAGAAATTCAAAATTTTACTCTTAGTGCAAGAGTAATCACATCACCTGTGCATGATATGTATTATGTCCAATACAACTGGTTGTGACAACTCACTTCCTTCTTGGTGTTGCAATTTTAATAGCCAGCAGTGTATTTTAAACTTGTCAGGACTTTTATAATTACAAATTACTGAGTGATGATATCAAGTAAAATATACGGAATTTTGGCACCAATGTAAAACTACGTTGACATGTGATGCTCCTTACACTTTATTATATTCGACTCCTCATCATCACGTGCACGTCACATAACCCCGAGGGAGTCGAACCCCCACATTATACTAAGAAGTCACGTCCTCGCCCCCATCACTTGTAAACCCGCTACGAAGTGGCCGCAGGCATGGAAGAGTTTGTCCCTAAGCAAGCAGCGGATACCGCCCGCATCCACAGCAAATCTCCGTGCCGCCACCCCGCCAAGAGATGGCAGCAGCGGCGCTGCCCGGCCTGAACTCAAAGGGGTGGCGGCCGAATGTTTCCGAAGCAAACAAGGCACAAAGGAACCCTCCAGCCGGCAGGAATATAACGCAGTGCGCCCGGCAGAAGCGCCAGTTGTTCACGTAGCTTGCCTTAGCACCAATCGTGCTAGGGCACTCAACTACACATCCACAGTCCTCCTGAGGACTCTCCAAGACGAACCGCAGTTACTGGAATTCGCCGGTCGCCCACAAGGAGACCCCATCGTGTTCACTGAGGAATGCGAGAGGGAATTAAGAGTTAGTGGCACTCCAACCAAGCAATGGGTGACCCGCGCCCGCAAACAGATGTCGGGAAAAGGCCTCGAATAGTGGAATCGCTTTAACGAATTCATCACAGAGTGGGAACAGCTATGTTGCAGACTCACAACCCAGTTCTCAGAGGAGGTGGTGCTCGCACACTTAACCTCCGAATTCCATAGCACGTACCAAACAGTCAAAGACGAGGTTGAAATATTAATAAAGAGCAAGGTACAAATGTGCCGCTGACTAATGCCCGAAGGCAGTGCGGAAGAATGCGTCCGCACCATAGCTAGGACGTTACTTTCTAACCTAAGGAACTACCTTCAAGTTCTCTGCCCGCTGACAATCAAACAGCTCGTGGGACGAGTCAGAGAGAAACATTAAGGCCCAAGAGGCCTTAGACAAAACCCGAAATAGAAGCCCTAACGNAGCTCGTGGGACGAGTCAGAGAGAAACATTAAGGCCCAAGAGGCCTTAGACAAAACCCGAAATAGAAGCCCTAACGCTAACGGAGGCACAAACTGCAGCCAGGAGCAGTTCCCCGAGCCTCAAGTCACCCTCCACATATTGTGCGAAGAACCNCTAACGGAGGCACAAACTGCAGCCAGGAGCAGTTCCCCGAGCCTCAAGTCACCCTCCACATATTGTGCGAAGAACCCTGCCCATCCGACTCCCCTTGTATCCCAGTGAAACTGAACTGGCAAACTGACATGGCGATACTGGATACAGCAGCCACGGGCAATTTTATATGGAGCAGCCTGCTCACTGAAAACCAATGAGCCAACATCAGAACCAGAGGGAGGAAAGTACACATGGCCCAACCAGACCGCATGCTAAAGGTGGAAGGAAGGATAAAACTCCACTTTAGTATATGCAACAGGACCCACCAGGCTGGGATTTTAGTGCCCCCCACATCAGCAAGGAGATAATCCTTGGCTAACCCTGGCTGCAGCAGCAACAAGGAATAATTAACAGTGGGCAGAGCCATATCCAGCTTGGGAGTCAAAATCCAATAACGATTAGCTGGGACCATAAACAAGTCCGTTCCACCCCTTCCCCTGCCCAAGCTAGGAGAAAAGAAGAACCCATTCGCCTCCAACAACTGCAAGTAGGGGAATACCAGCCGAGCCCAAATCGGCCACGAAACTGTAGAAGGCGACTTCAGGCGAAGAAGCACGAAACAGAACCTCTACCTGGACCTAGCCATCAACAAGGGAAAACAACCTATCTAAAAGGTATGTCCCCAGTCACCGACCCACATCGCCAAAACAAGGAGGAAGGTTCAACGTCGCTGGCAGTCACTTGGGGACAGACACCTACTAGAGCCGCCACTGCGGACATCTAGAGGCCGCCAAGGGGAGCGATGTCCAGCCGGACTCTATCTTCCACCCCTTCAAGATACCAGCCGCACCGATCGTCACGAAGGAGCTCCCGAGCCAGTTGGTCTCAGCTCTTGTGGCAATCACCCCCTGGACCGCGAGCCCGGCTGATACCGATTCACTCGTGCAAGAGAATAAATCATGTATTCTAGCAGACTTCTGTCTTTCCTTGCTCTGAAGTGAATGTGTGCCATTTCCTGAACCTGTTAACGTCACCCTCGAAGGAAGCGGCAAGAGGCCGTGAATTGGCAACAGTTTCTGACATAGAGTAGGACTGCGGGCAGCCCCTAACCAGGACTGCACGTACATCACACACACAAAAAAGTCGAAGGCCACCCATATTGTGGACCAGGTACATAAAGGCACCTGGTGCGCCCTAGCCAAGACACATAATGAAGCATCGGCCAACAAAGTCAGCTAACCCATTCCCTCCAGAGCATATAAACTTGCCAGAGTGGGTGCCAGGCCTGACGAGGCTCAACCCAGGTACTTCTGGAATACACTCTAGTTAGTGGTTTGTTGCCTACAGCACTCTACAGGATGAACAGTAGCGCCTTTCCTGCCCATGACATTCGCTCACCGATGAGGGAGCATAAGAGACGCCCAGAGGACAGCTGCTTCCTTGCATCTGTCACCCCCTAAGTAAACAACCTACACCAACCCTCAGCTGTATATCCCCAGGGGAGAGAGCGCAAGCCGCCCGACAAATAGCGGAGCCTCACATCACTATCCTCCTAGCCAACCTCTTTGGCCTCCTGATTAGGGTTCCTGGAGCTGCCCATCCCACCATCAAACTATTCCACCAGGGGTACACTCTCCCCTTGGGAGGAGTCCCGTTCGACCCGGAGGATGCCAGTGAGACTCCAGCACCAGCCGACCACGTGCCAGCCAGCCAATTGGCACCTCGGTCACCTGCAGGTGACAGCTGAGGCATCCTGCCCAGTTCCCGCTCCAGCCGGATCCGAAGACACCAAGCCAGGGCCAACGAGTGCCAAAAGGAAGTGACACCAGCGGTAAGCTAGCTCAACCCCGTGTGTCCAATGCCCGGAGGCATCCCCTCGCCCTCAAAGACTTTGCACCAAGTAGGCGCCTAACGCATCCTATGTTATATAAGGGATCAGTCCGAGGCCGACGAGTTGTAGTACAGACGCCTCCAAAGTAGAGTCTACCCCCTACCTGCGCACCTGACTTGGCGCAGAAACAAAAGCCCCCCCTCACTTTGACGTGACATCCCTCTCCCTTGGTCATCACGTATCGACGTTGACAGACCAAAAGTCATGGGATATGAAACTAGTATAGTGTAGGATCTCCTCTAGTCTGACGAAGTGCAGCAACTCATTGTGGCATTGATTCCACAAGTGGATGAAACACCTGTGCAGAGAATATGATCAATGCCAACTGGATAGTTATCCACAGCTCTCTGCTATGAGAATATACAGGATCTTGGGTTGCAAATGAACCTCCTTACCAGGTCCTATAAATGCCTGATGGGGTTCATATTGGGCAAATCAAGTGTCCACAGCGAGAAAGTGAAGAGATTTGGGTTGCTCTTATCATCGAGGTCTTGAGAGCCGATGATGAGGGTGAAGCGAGGTGAGTATGGAGCAGTGACGGAATACAAGGGCAGCGGAAACAGGAGAACCCCGAGAAAACCCGCTGACCAGCGGAATTGTCTGGTACGATTCCGTAGTGCGAAAATCCAGGGGCGACCCTGCCGAGAATTAAACCAAGTTCACCTTGGTTGGAAGCGAGTAGTCTAACCATTACACCACCAGGCCCCAGGTGTCCACAGCATTTGTTGAAACACTCCAGAATGCTCCTTGGACCCGTTCTGGACAACTTGAGCTGATGACACTGTGCATTATCCTGCTGGATTATCCCATCGTTTTGGGGATACGGTCAATGAAGGGCTGCAAGTAATGCAGTACCATGACCAGTACACACTCGCCCATGCAATGTCAAAGCATACTAGAAGCAGGTCTGGGGACTTCCACAGCACAAAACGCTACAGTGGTACCACCTTTACATACTGCTATCCCATGACTTTTGGCACGTCAGTGTACATCTAAACTGAAAATTCTGTAGCCATTAATATTTGTGAATGCCATGAACAATTACTACTATTTGACACACAAACTTTTGATATTTGTAGCAGTCAGACCAAACCTGGTGCAGTTCTGATATCTACATCTGTGCACACCATAGCCGTAAAAACACATTATGCACACAAAAGGCTTTCTTTTCATTCTCAAACCACTTTGCCATACACATTACTATCGTCTTTATAGAGACAAAATTATAAGGTGAGTGGCAATAAAACAGAAAACACTAAAATGAAACTGAAAATTTAATAAAAAGAAATGTAGTCAAATCACAGTATTTCACCAACAGAACATTTAAAACCAATGAATTACTTATAATTTGTACTAAAAACAATGAACCAAACTAGAGCTAAACATAGAATAACTTTCTAAAACATAATCTGAAAAGAACCTTTAAAAACTGTTCACAAACCAATTTCAAACTAACCATGCTCCAATTCATCAAACTCAAAACAAATATAAAAAAAAAACTCAACAAAATATGTAACTCTTATAAATTAAATCTCCGACTTCTGACATACTTAATCACCAACTGGATTTTGAAAGCGACAACTTTCAAAGAGTAATAAAGTTTTAAATTACTTTTACATATTACTGTACATAACAAATCTCCATGATATACACACACTTTTCAACATCATACACACTGACAACTTCAGGATCATTACGTTAACTTTGCATATACATTATGTTCATTTATAGGTCACACAGCAGTGTTTTAAATTAAATTAAGAGCGGTATAAAGTTGGTGCTTCTATGTGAGTTGAACCAACTTAATGTAAGGATAACATACTGTCAGCCGATCATGCTCAAGGAACTATTTTTCGTCTTGTATACTAATCATTTTTCTTCCTGCTAACTTCCAATGAAGAATTTGAGAACTTCATACTAATGCATTTGATGCTGAAGTTTTTAATTTTATTGTGCTTGAACATGTGTGTTTGAATGATAAACAAATTAAAGATTTTTAAAACTCCGCATTTAAAGAAAACATATGGTAACAAAAAGGCTCCAAATTTCAGTGTGACAAGTGAGAGACGAGGTTACCATGTGCATATGCATTAAAAAGTTTCAAAATTCCAGGAAAAGTGTTTGTATTACTACTGTATGTTTATGAACATACACAAATACATGAAATTTTTCCAGATCCCAGATTATACAGTCAACTCCTGATTTTACAGGGTAAGGACTGGCTAAGGGTTCATGGATAACCAATTTCACGATTAAAGCAATTGGGGAGGGGGGGGGGCAACTTGCCCTTGGTAGGTCGCCGTTTGTGGCACCTACCGAACATGGATTACATGTCTGTCTTGTTAGGGTATTGTATAATGAATGAAAAACATAGTTTGATATATCCTTGTGCCAGAGGCGATCGCACACACCACACACATGCTCAAAGGAATTGTTTAGAAATAGCTTGGCGAACTGTTTGTCTGCACCATAGTAGCGCGATGATGCTGCTGGTTGCTTTAGTAACAGCATTGAAGGGCCTGTGTTGGGGTCCATTGTGACCAAGGAGGGGTCATGAGTGGNGCTGCTGGTTGCTTTAGTAACAGCATTGAAGGGCCTGTGTTGGGGTCCATTGTGACCAAGGAGGGGTCATGAGTGGTCTAGTCAGCTTCGTCTCGATTTCGCAAGTACATATCTGACATCCTTGGTCGTTTAGGTGGCACTCCCGAGGGACCCGGCTGCGCGCCATTTTCATTCTGCGCGCTAGTATTTGGAGCCCCATAACGTCTTTCCTGGTGATCAGATTCTCTTAATTTTTTCTTCTCTCTATACCTGCGACTTTGTTCTGCCGAAGTTAATGGCGGTTGTCAGTTTTGTGGCGGATTTCGACTCGCATCCGCAGCATGGCGCTGTTTCAAGAGCTCAAAGTCAGAGTAGATCTGTGGTTGTTGCGTTAAAAGGAGGGCCCTTTCAAGCCTTTTCGAATGAGCTATCACTCGTATCCGTTGCACTTGTAGTTTCGGAGCAATAGCGCGCGAAAGAATAACAGTGCTGCAAATTGCGCCAAAATTTTGCTCCATCGATCAGTACATGTGCACAATCCGGCGTGCGTACGGGGATTGAGTGGCGGGGCGAGGTACATGTTTTCGTGATGGCGAGCATTACCCCCTGAGCGTGCGAGAAAGACATGTAATCCATGTCAAAAATGTTTACTTTAGGCTTACATACTGTACACGTAGGTTATGTAAACATATAGTATAGTCATACAATAATTCANCAAAAATGTTTACTTTAGGCTTACATACTGTACACGTAGGTTATGTAAACATATAGTATAGTCATACAATAATTCCATTTTTTGACAGTCAGTGTGTGGCAACATCATAAATAATATTAACATCATCGTATACACAAAATTCTGTATCAGCTGATGCGTGAACAATAAAATTTCACGTTGGCCATTTTGACAGCCTACATTAGCACAACAGAAATCGGAGAAATATGTGGGCACGTAGATCTTAGATAAAATGTCTGTGAATTTAATTTTATATTGTTACAAAACAGCTGTTATTAGTGTAACAAATTAGACTTTGTTCTAGAATAATGTGTAAGTGTTTAAATGAAATGGAACACAGTATGCGATAGTTTAGGTTCATTTATGTCTTCATCATAGGCCGTAGCTAGTGCTTGCTGCTAACGTCGCCACGTACATTCTTCATATTAATTAAGAGGTCGGACATCACAAAGTATTTTTTAAATATTTCTACATTAATTTGACGTATATATTTCAAAATGGAGTTATTTTGAGCCCACACAAAATGAAACATTCACTTTTAAAAGGACGTGCTAGATATACTTATACAACACAGCAGCGAAATAGGCGACAGTGCTGCCATCTGTCAGCCAGTGCATGCGGCTCGCTTCGGAAACCATACAGCCATGAAATTACACATTTTTCATGTGTAAAGTGCAAACATGCAAACAAATTCTCAGAGTTTTAAATTTTCCACGAGATCTATAAATATTTTAACATAACATATTCCTGTGTGAAGCGATTCATTCTGCTTGTTAATAATTTGGATTCGGCCCGCAATCGCCAAACTTTTCTGAGGCCGGCTCACAATTTTGTTTCTTTTTTTTGTGTGGACTCCCCTCCCACTTCAGCAACACAGCAAATATAAACGTTATTTATTTACTAAAACCACGCCTGACGTGTTGTTTGCGTAGGAGTCATTCTTGCGGTAAATAATAATGAAATAATACTTATGTTAATGTGATATTTTGTTAATCATCCATACTCTGTGCCACAGTTAATTTATAAATAGCCTCTGCATGTACGGACAACTGTAAACTACAAGATCTCACCTTTTTGATGAGCAATGCCACTTTTAACAATGAAATACTTTATTATTATGAACGAAAATGTACAATTTGACAATTTACCTGAATTCCTAACACTTCCCAGTTTCACACCTATTCACTGTTAAAAAGTGTGTAAATNGTACAATTTGACAATTTACCTGAATTCCTAACACTTCCCAGTTTCACACCTATTCACTGTTAAAAAGTGTGTAAATATAGTACCCAAACACTTTTAATATTAAAATTAATCAGTACCACATCACTCAACTGCAGCAAGTAATTAATAGCGTGNATAGTACCCAAACACTTTTAATATTAAAATTAATCAGTACCACATCACTCAACTGCAGCAAGTAATTAATAGCGTGCGCGTGGGTTATTAATAGCAGCCGCGCGACTGTCGGCAGGGGTTCGCAATATTTAACTTTGAACTGGTGGCTTCACGGTTAAGCCACAGCCCGATTAAGCCGCCCCCAGTAAATCTGGAGTTGACTATATATGGTAACCCTGTATTAAGACTTATTCAATGGCACACCATACTTAATCCAACTGTGAACACAGTTAGGATTTATTATAAATATAATATAGTGTCAAAGCAAAGTTAACATAATAAGCCTCACTTTAACTTCAGTGTTAATTGGCCTCTTGCAACATCACTGAAGTCACTTTCCCAGCTATCTTAAGCAGTCATTTTTAGTTAATGTAACATAAATAAAAAAATGCAACACACAAATTGCAAAATACCTTTGGCTTACAACTTTTTTCAGACATTTTGGTTAATGTCTAAATCAGTAGTAAAACAATAAAAACTTACAAATTATAAATGCCATCAATCTAAACTTTCTAGTCACTTTTCCAAACATTTCCAGCAGGTTTTCTTCTTTTCATCACATGTTTGGAGAATTAGTTGCACAAATATAAACTGCATATTGACAAAGTAATAAAAGACAATCAAAAAAGACTTAAATACGTATTACAACACACTCAGAAAACTCATTTTGGTTTCTTGTTTTTGGTACAACAGAGTATGTTATAAAGTAATAAAGTTAACAATTCAACAGCATATTGTGGTGAAAGGTTCTGTCAAAAATTTGTCACAATTTGCCCAGCCTTTAGACACATCCATTTTTTTTAGTTTTGGCAGAGATGGCTGAGATCAACAGAAACAGCAGGACCATTGCAGTAAAATAGGTGTACCCAAAAAGCATGTACGGAGAAAGATTCAGCACTCCTAGGTCAGACTTCAGAGTCTTTTAACAAGCTGCCCGGATGTGATCATTGTTGCAAACTAAGCAGCATGAACTCTGTGTATTCATAACTTACCAAACTTTAATTTATCATGTGGAATCAAAGAAAAAAACTGTGCAAAAATGTTACACACTGAGTATTACATTATCTATTCCATTCAAAAAATACAATTACTTGTAAATTTGTATTCTATTATGAACAGTATGAAACAATTATAATGTTTGAGAAAGGAATGAAAGCAACCAACTGAGAAATCAGGATTTTATAAAGTAGCTGGTGAGGGAGATAAACATTTTTGTAACAAAGCACTCAAAATCTCATTGCACACACATTTTCGTGCACACAAATACCACCATTACACGTCAACTACACCACCATGCATCATAAACCAATAATGCTTACTATATTATCATCTTGATGGAATGACTTCTGTGAAGCCACCAGGTCGATTATGGATCTTTCTGCAGGAAATGTCTTGCTTAAGATGTGTCATTTACATGACAACCTCGTTAAAATGCCATGCTAAAATATTGATTATGTTTCTAAGTGACTTAAATGCCTCATCTTGCCTAACTACGACGTGTTCCTCATAAAATTTCCGCAAATTGGTGCTACTGCAAAATGTAGTTTAACTAATTTAATTCGTTCCGAATACTACTAATTTTAACCTCAAAGCACCATCAACACGTCCAATGTAACGCACATTTAATTTTGGGGTATCTAAATGTAAAATTCACGCAGTACTAATAAGTATTGCAAGTTTTATTATAATTACCTGCTTTGACTTTACAGTTAATTGTGGCTCAAAATTTCAATTTTTGGCACACTGATGATAGCTTTAGATGATAATTTTTCACGAGTTTAAAATGCCTTACTGTAAACGAAGATGTCAACATTACTGCTATCTATTGAGAAATTTTCTGTGTGTGTACGTTGCAGTCCATTTCACATTATGCATGCACTGTGGGCGATTTTTCTAAACTGTATTGCAGACACATTGTACATACAAAGCTTTCAAAACTAACATATTTTTATTTTAAAACATATTCGCTGTGTTTATTTATTGGCTAGCTCCATTCGCTTATGAAAGTATAATCTTTCAGTAGTGCAGAATAAAAAAATAAACTTACGTATCCAAAGAAATTTATATGTATTACTTTATAGAAGGCGGTATTAAGATTTTTGGGTGCGAAATGCTGATATAGAAAACTCCCTCAGTACAAACTTTGCTGTACATCTCTTATGCATCTCATGACACAATGACATACTGAAGGCATACACATTTGAAAGTCACAAATAAGACTTTGCTGTCATACTTGTGTCACATCATAAATGGATTGGTGGTCACATTTTGCCCTCAAACGTCTTACCTATGTCACGTCTTTCTTACAACAGGGCAAAAAAGCAGATGCGTAATCGACCCACAATTTTATTACAATAATAATAAAGAAAAATATTTTGCCAGAAAATTAATTCCATTTATAAAATATGTCAGTGTGTATGTTACTCCAATGATTGTATACACACAATTGTTAGTGCTCAATAAAAACAGTGTAGACCCNCAGTGGTGGTACAAATTTTTGTGCAATGAAAGGCTCATCAAGATAATCTTAATATCTAATGAGGAGGAAGTATTTACTAAAAAGCTGTATTTCAAGCAGAGAATGCTTGTGTGGGAATGTTAGTGTGTTCTGAGCCTATAATATTTTTTTTATCATTAAACGAATTTGAATCCTCCTCTTGATTTTTCACACTCACTTTGAACAGAACTTGTAAAGTAATATTTTGTTTTGGAACAAATGTAGTTCAGAAATTAAATGTTTTGTCCAGGTCTAAATTTTAACTTTTGGGGAAAAATGTTTTCAACGTAAGAATGCTTGCCAACTACTGTATTTCTATGGTTGTTAAGAACCTGCATTAATGTTAATGTAAAATAACTTCAGTAAAAATAATTTTTTCACATTATTTATAAAAAAATATTATTTGAAGGCTTTAAAGTTATAGCATCATAGCCATTGAGCAGCTCCACTGCAAAGCTACCAACTACAAGGGAGAGAAGACGGGGGATGTTGTGCCAACTGCCAAAAGAGAGAACTTGCTACCACCAGTTGTATCCACACACTCCTGACACACTGTCTATCTTGTGTCCCCACAAACACACCACTTGGGACAAACACACGGTATCAGAAACCAGTGCTCACTTCTCCACTCCCCATCCCCCTTTCTCTTATACTATAGCTTGTCACCCTGCAAATTACAGTACCAAAATATGCATTTTAAATCAATGACTACAAGAACACACACAATTGAGTGTTATGAGAGAAGCTCTTCTCGCAGAATTGAACTAACATTCCCAAGAAAAATACATTGCTTCAAGAACTGTAAAGCAGTTTCTTCATGTTACTTTGGAGATTGCAATAGTTAAAGAAAAACTAATTTTATCAAAGAAGCATTTTAACTATTCTCTATGAACAAATATTTATTATGAAATTGGATTATTTTACCTTACATATATAAATGTACTATCATAACCTAAAAAGGTAATGGGATTAACACACAGNATGAAATTGGATTATTTTACCTTACATATATAAATGTACTATCATAACCTAAAAAGGTAATGGGATTAACACACACAGTTACAGCAAGTTAGTGTTTAATATAAACAATTGATTTTATGTACATCATTAAGTGAGGACAAATGCTGNACACACAGTTACAGCAAGTTAGTGTTTAATATAAACAATTGATTTTATGTACATCATTAAGTGAGGACAAATGCTGTTTCTATAAACAATATTTATTAAGTTGCCAGGTTAACAGTGGATATTTATTAACTTTGAAATTGTGAAGTTAAATTCTTTATTAAAATATGTGATTTTGTGGTGAAACTGACTCTTATCGTATTATAAAAATTTATGTTAAAATTGAATTATAAATTGTTACACAAATAGTGTGCACATAAATAGTACGGCAGCATTTTTGGATAACTGACACGTAAAGTACGTTACAAGGGTATACTTCATTTCATATGAGTTGGCCAGATTCTGACAGTCAATGAATGGCAACTTGACGTATTCGAAACAAACAACGTGCCATTTACAAAGATCCTGCATCAGCTGATGCACGAACGAACAAAGGTTAATGTTACGTTGGCTATTANAACAACGTGCCATTTACAAAGATCCTGCATCAGCTGATGCACGAACGAACAAAGGTTAATGTTACGTTGGCTATTACGAGTACACTGCAGATGCACACTAGACCAGCCAAAAATACGCACAATAGGAAAGAGTTCCTAGGTTAGTTCATATATTTTATTGTAAGTGGTCATAAAACAGAGGTTTTTAGTGTTAGAAATTAAACTTTGTGCTAAAGTAGAAATGTAAAGGTATTCAAAATTAAAGGCACGTTAAAACTATCCGTATCCAAGTAAAACGCAATTTCAAATACTTTGTTCACGTCTTAATTGGCCCTCTCCAACCCCGCTTTCATTACGTGCTTGATATTAATTCCAAAAGCATACAGAAATATTGCATAAGATTGTTGAATTATTGTTTCTAATAGTTTAGCAATATATATTTCTAATTTGTGTCGTTCCGAGCCGGTAGTAGAACAGCCAACTTTAAAAATACGCTATCTATTGAACAAACTAAGAAGCTCAGACTTCGCTCCGGGCAGGATGTGCACGCTACCTATCACATTTTTCCTGAAGCATTACCATCCATAAAAAAAAAGTGCCCCGCGTGCGACATATATAAATTTACGAACAGATACCAATAGTTTAATTTTTCGCGAACTCTGCATAATTTTTATAGTAACATATATTTCGTGTACAGCATTTACGAACAATCCTACACACGCCCGAGGCCTCTCTAGCTACCTGCCGCGCCACCCAAGTAGTTCACCAATTGCCGCACAAAGCAGCACCTCCTGGACGCGCTGACTCGACGCATGAAAGCCAGTTGATGGTGAATGGATACATAAACAAAAAGTAAACATTGGCGCGGCGATCGTCAACTGTCAANCGCATGAAAGCCAGTTGATGGTGAATGGATACATAAACAAAAAGTAAACATTGGCGCGGCGATCGTCAACTGTCAAGAATGTGGCCTTCATATATGAAATGGACTATACTAAGTAGCATAGTTAGCCTTTGGAATGTTGAATTTCTGGACTTATTTTATTTGTATTATTACCATAAAAAAACAGTTTTACAATATAATATGTACTTACAGAAATAAAGAATATAAATATTTTTGAGGGGTTTGTGAACCCCATTTTTGGGTAGGTGATAAGCCTGATGTCTAAATGTGTCAAGACTTTCTCCCAATGTAATTAGCAAAATTTGAGAAAAAAATATTATTTAAACAGCAAAAATGCTACAATTTAGTTTTTCAGTGTTTGTTCCAAGGGGTATGAAAAGAAAAGACCCTAGTGTGTGATTAAATGTGCTGAAATATGCTAGAACTTGTCTACTTTATATTGAATTTGATAGCATTTCTCCCAACTTAAATACATACAGTGGACTCCCTATCTACCATTTTTCAGGGGACTGTCAAAAAAATTCCATACATGCAGAATTTCAGTAGATGAGGGTTCTGACATCAATAAAATACAACTTCTGACATTATTAAACTTGATTTTAAGTATAATTAGAGCTGTACATTATCTGAACAAAGTTTAGCTAATAAACACATTAAAAATGGGAATATTGAAAATAAGCTGACTGTATTATTAGTACAGTCNCTGAACAAAGTTTAGCTAATAAACACATTAAAAATGGGAATATTGAAAATAAGCTGACTGTATTATTAGTACAGTCATTAAAAAAAAAATTTCACCTCAACTTGTTTAAATAAGGAATATAACATCTCAAAAATACTATATATAATTTATTGTAATCCAACACCAAAATATAAGCCAACCTAAAACTTTCAAACTCTCTAAAAATTAAAATAATATGACACTGAATGCAAGTCAAATTTTGAATGTGTCAAATTTTGGATGTACGACGTGCACTCGATCAGCTGAGAGCGGACGGAGAGATTATCGATCAGGCAGTATGTTCACGGCGGGCAAACTGCACACCACTACATGTTGGCGACACCTTGCATGAGTGGCAAATNGCAAACTGCACACCACTACATGTTGGCGACACCTTGCATGAGTGGCAAATGTCTGTCCTTTAAAGTAATTAACTATATTTCACTGCAAAAAAAACCTATAATCTTGAGACAGAAATGAATAAATAAGGTGATTAAAATTTATTTACTGACTGTCTTAAATAATTAAAGATTCAAAATCACGTCCTCTGCTTTTCCCATGCACACANTTGGATGTACGACGTGCACTCGATCAGCTGAGAGCGGACGGAGAGATTATCGATCAGGCAGTATGTTCACGGCGGACAAACTGCACACCACTACATGTTGGCGACACCTTGCATGAGTGGCAAATGTCTGTCCTTTAAAGTAATTAACTATATTTCACTGCAAAAAAAACCTATAATCTTGAGACAGAAATGAATAAATAAGGCGATTAAAATTTATTTACTGACTGTCTTAAATAATTAAAGATTCAAAATCACGTCCTCTGCTTTTCCCATGCACACANGATTAAAATTTATTTACTGACTGTCTTAAATAATTAAAGATTCAAAATCACGTCCTCTGCTTTTCCCATGCACACACCTGTCGTGAGTGACGTTTCAATTGGGCTCGGTGCTTATCCATTATTAGATGACAAAATGTGTCGAATAGGCCATTACAGGATATCAGTTTATTCAAAAGACAAATGTCTATTGAAATTAATTAATATAAATCCTCCAATTTCCCTGCAGGAAGTTACTGAAAATGAACTTTGCACTTGGTAATACAAGTCGCTCGGCATTCAAAAAATTTTTGGCGACAAGGGGAGGTCAAGTATATGCTTCTGGGCGTATCATTATATTTGCAAAGATGCTGTCCATTGAGTTAAATTAACATTTTGTTTTAAAACCATGTTAATTTTACACTATATAGAATTAAACATCAACTTTACCTTTACAAACCAAAGAAAACATCTTTGGAAATAACAATTCATCGTTAAAATGTATTGCTTAACATTTTCAGGCCAAACCATTTGTTTTGAAATATTAGTGAAGATAGGTGCGACTATTTTGAGCAACGCATAATATTGATAAAATTTTGTTCGTCAGACGTATTTTAATTGCTCATATGCCAGGCGTGTAAAGGGTAGCAGCCGAGAGAGGATGCACTTTTTTTCTTTTTGCTGAACAACAGTTTCCCCTCTCAGAGGCATGTAAGGNAGGGTAGCAGCCGAGAGAGGATGCACTTTTTTTCTTTTTGCTGAACAACAGTTTCCCCTCTCAGAGGCATGTAAGGCGAGGGGAGGGGGAGGGAGAGAGAGAGCGCTAGGATGCCATGCTGGATGCAGGGTTGGCTCTTCCCCTCTCGTTAGGTGTGGAAGGGGAGGGGGCAAACCAGACTCGCATCGTGCCACAGAGCAGTGATAATTGGTGGTGCGTGTGACGTATTTCACATCCAATTACTAGACATTTGCATGCACAANTGGTGCGTGTGACGTATTTCACATCCAATTACTAGACATTTGCATGCACAACAAGCATAAAAATGATCCTAGACATTTGCATACACCAGCATAAAACGATCCTATACACTTTCATACACAACCAGCTTAAAAACGATTGTTGCTNCTAGACATTTGCATACACCAGCATAAAACGATCCTATACACTTTCATACACAACCAGCTTAAAAACGATTGTTGCTGGAAATCTTAAGTGACGGGTCTGAAATATTTTGATCAATGCAATATCCTATAAACGATACACGCAGATAGCTATATCATTATTATTTAGGAGTTTTGCCGGGATCACTGAAAATTAACTATGGATACAGTTTTTTCATTACATGCATTGTTTGTACGAGAGTAGAGGTGAGCAGATATGGTTTTTGAGCCTTTTCCGATATTGCCGATACAAACTTACAGATATTACCGATATTAATACCGATACTGCCTTGACAAGGAAAAATAACATTATTGCAAGTTTCAAAAATAAAAACTTAATTTTTAAACTTTTACCTAAATAAAATTCTAATTGTCTTCGTTTTTATTGTTTCAGTGATATGCCTAACTATTACGATAACTATAAATCTAGGAACCACATATTAAGCTTAAGAATATTTATAAGACAAAAATAACCTCCAAAATCATGTCATTAAGCAATGAAACTCTTAANCACATATTAAGCTTAAGAATATTTATAAGACAAAAATAACCTCCAAAATCATGTCATTAAGCAATGAAACTCTTAAAAAAAACCATAACACTTCAAATGGTGCATAAATTCAATGTGCCGTTTTAAGTTTGTGGTACTATAGGACCTTGATGATGTACCGCCTCTCGAAACCAAACATTTGCAAATATTGTAAACAGATTTGCATTCTTGCGTGTTGCTTACGGTACAAAGATATTCCACAAATAACTTTTTCTTCCAGCCATATAATTTGTTTATTGCTGGCACACGTAAAAAATTTCACCACGTTCGAACCCTAACCTAACACCGTCATGTTACTACAGCAACAGCAAACAAACCGACAAAACAAACAAAAAATACGCAAACTGTCGGAATCGCACCGCTAGGCGGCAGTAATGTGCAGCATATAACCAACATCACAAGATTACATAAGTTTTTTTTAATGTTTCGCCGTGTTTGCAATTTGTCGTAAAACAATTAAGACAAAATATTTTTAGAGGTAATCGTAAATATTAATTATTGTTAACATTATATATATATATATATATATGTGTTAGGCTGATTAAATGATAAGTTTTGTTTATACTGCAAGCTGGCCTCCATTATTGTTTTGTTGTATACATGTTTCGTAAACAATCATAAAAAACGTGTCTAATTTTGCTTTGAAAATAAACACAGCCAGTTGGGTACTTTGGTAAAAACCAATTTAAAAATAGTGATTATTTTAATAAAACCAAATAGTGCGCAAAGTACTCCAATTATGGCAAGTTGAAAACAGCATCATCTTAGATTCTTAGGGCAAAATATCGGTGATTTAAAAATGAATTGCACACAATTCCGATAATTACGATATCGGCCGGTTTCGATATATCGGTACCGGTATCGGCTCAGTCCTATACGAGAGTCCACTGTATTAATTTAGTACATTATTTATGTTTTGTATGCCTGCCACCCACAGAGTACCTTGTGTGTAAAGGAACTTTGTTTTGATTAACACTTGCTTAATTGTTACTTTCATGCATTTCATAAAGTGCTTTGCTAGTTGGAGAACTTGAATTCAAAGACTGTGTAAATTTTCAATTACCACCCACTTTTGAAAATTATTGTGAATTGTAAATTAATCTGACAAAAGTTTAACTCAGAACAAAAATTAATTTCTGAAAATCAAGTAACATTGTTTTATTTCTGAAGAGTACATGATTTTTACACCTAACACTAATCTTTCTATTGAAGTACAATAGTTCTTATCCTCAGCATTATGAATTTTTTGAAGTGTTATTTCCAAGTTTGATTTGAAGGTCATGTAATTATGTCTCTGGTCTTTGTCTTGTATTTGTGGTGTTTCACTGTATCTTCACGTAAACAATTACCCTATTTTCTAGCTTCTCACATTGTCTGCACAATACACCATTGAACCACTACATTTTATGTACTAACCTAGGATAGTGGATGAAAAACTGCTGTAACAGTTCAAATCCATAAACTCTCACCAGTCTGTCGCTCAAGAATCAGGGATAGTTACAAATATGTGGTGTTAATGAAGCAATGTAATTCTAAACCTGTTTTGATATCTCACAATGTGCCGTATCATACTACTCTATTTCAACATTTGTGTGCTGCACTATATTGCGCTACCAGAGTACTAGCCATCAAATGGCGAATGTTCAAGGTTACTATGACTCAGACTCCGTTGTTGGTTAGTGTTGTAACCACGGCACCAGTGAAAGGAAGTAAATAAGCATAAAACTAAAATAAAAGCTTGAAATGTGAAAAAATTGAAGAGTGTGGTGTAAAGGTTGCTATCATCAAGGACAAATATGTCATCTGAGACAAAAGAAAACAAAATGATGCTAAATTAAAAATTTTTAGGGTGAACAATAAGTCACAAAAACATGACAATTGTAANACTATCATCAAGGACAAATATGTCATCTGAGACACTACAATGCATGACAAAAGAAAACAAAATGATGCTAAATTAAAAATTTTTAGGGTGAACAATAAGTCACAAAAACATGACAATTGTAAAATGCTCCACACAGCCAAATTTTTGTATGAGAAAAATATGTCGTACAAGTGGTTTTCTTTCAAACTATCAGAATAGGATTAGGAAATTAGATCAGTCTGATGAGCAGAAATTGGCAGATGTGGAATTGCTAATAAAATTCATGTCTTTTTCTCAACATTAGTGAAAATGAATAACATTTCTGCCTGTGTATAATTCAGATAAAACTTGTCTTCTCTAGAAATGTCTGCCAAATGTAACTTTAGCTGGTGATAATGAAACTTCTGCATNAATTCAGATAAAACTTGTCTTCTCTAGAAATGTCTGCCAAATGTAACTTTAGCTGGTGATAATGAAACTTCTGCATCTGGATTTAAATGCAATAAGTACCTAAAGTGCATTACAGTTCTTGTACATGCAAATGCTACAGGTACACAGAGTAAGAGTTAATGTGGTTGTAAACATTTGGAACCAAGACGTTTAAAAAAATTAACAGTTTTCCTATTGATTACACAGCCCAATCTAATGTCTCAGTGAATGCAGAAATTTTTCTCATTTGGTTTAGTAGTGTTTTCATACCTAAATTAACAAATAATTTTATAAGAAAAAGAAAGACCAGAAGACAGCAAAATTGTATTATTGTTGGACAATTGTGCTCACTCCCTTGCATAACTCAAGAAAGGCAACATATATCTGCATTTCCTGCCTACAAATGTCACTATCTTGATTCAACCCATGTATTAGGTTGTGCGAATGCAATTTTCTCACGAAAAGAAAACCAAAAATATGTTTGAAATTTTATAAAACTAAAAACCAAAAAATTATTTGTAAAATCTGTTTAAATGAGAAAATATTCTTTGCGCAGCTTTGAGGGAGGGAAGGTTTGGGCGANAAAAAATTATTTGTAAAATCTGTTTAAATGAGAAAATATTCTTTGCGCAGCTTTGAGGGAGGGAAGGTTTGGGCGACAGTGTAGCGGAGGGCTGTTCTGAGGGACGGAATTCGCATCACACTGCTGGTGCCATACAGATCGAACTTGTAACATTACTCTCTGGTACAACGCTGCTCAATACCACCAACGTGGCTTATGTTTTTTTCGCAGGTAATATGCATGTGCGGAGCAGCTCTCGCCGAACATTTCTAGTCCGCTGTCACTATGGAACTGAACAACCTCACCTCTTCTACAGCAGTAATGGACTGTCCCAACTCACCTGACACATAATGAACTTCTGCGCAGTATTTTCTCATTTGGATTTCACTGTACAGTAGAACCCCACTAATAAGGTTCCCGTTTAAAAGGTTTTCCCGCCTATAATGCACGATTTTTCTAGTCCCGAATATTTCTCCATAAGAATAACAAACATTCCCGGAAATAAGATTTTCATTTTCCCGCGAATAATGCACATTGTGAAGGAAGCACACTGGGAAAGGAAAACTTCAATGGAAAAGATGCTCAACTTACACTGCTTTTCAGACAAAGTTGTAGTTTTTATCCCAAGCTCCACCCTGCTGAGATAATCTACCAGCTTGACATTGACGAGGGTCAGTCGGCCTGCAAAGGGGAGGAGTGAATGTTTTTACAGCCGCCTGGGGCAGGTAGGCATGTCTGGAGCTGCAGCTGTGGTTTTGCNCAAATGTCACTATCTTGATTCAACCCATGTATTAGGTTGTGCGAATGCAATTTTCTCACGAAACGAAAACCAAAAATATGTTTGAAATTTTATAAAACTAAAAACCAAAAAATTATTTGTAAAATCTGTTTAAATGAGAAAATATTCTTTGCGCAGCTTTGAGGGAGGGAAGGTTTGGGCGGCAGTGTAGCGGAGGGCTGTTCTGAGGGACGGAATTCGCATCACACTGCTGGTGCCATACAGATCGAACTTATAACATCACTCTCTGGTACAACTCTGCTCAATACCACCAACGTGGCTTATGTTTTTTTTCGCAGGTAATATGCATGTGCGGAGCAGCTCTCGCCGAACATTTCTAGTCCGCTGTCACTATGGAACTGAACAACCTCACCTCTTCTACAGCAGTAATGGACTGTCCCAACTCACCTGACACATAATGAACTTCTGCGCAGTATTTTCTCATTTGGATTTCACTGTACAGTAGAACCCCACTAATAAGGTTCCCGTTTAAAAGGTTTTCCCGCCTATAATGCACGATTTTTCTAGTCCCGAATATTTCTCCATAAGAATANACCAAAACAACAGAGGATATGGATTACTGTATTTACAAAGGTTCTTGCTTTAATACATATTTAAATTTCTGTTTTATGTACTTCCAGTATTTCAGTTATAAAATAACATTAACAAACAAGACAAATTACATGCAAGAATTTCTTTTGCTGGTACACTAAATGAACATTCGTTAAACATGCAAATATACATCAAAATCAAACAATTTCCTTTTGTTAAAACTTTCAGCAACTAAATTTCTTATCGAAACAAATATAAAGTTGTCATTTTCCGTCTTCGTTTCAATATACACAATATTCGCATAACTCTGAAAATCTAGAAATATTTTACAGGTTTTCATGAGGCAGTTAAACCATGATGGCAAAATAATTTAATTTCAAAAGAAATACAAAATTAAAAATGCTATGTTTAATGTATCATCTGCATGAAATGCTGTGAAAAAGCACAAAGCATTGCAAAAAATATGGCCAAAAACAACACTCAAAAGTTGTGACATACAATGAGGATAACTCCCAAGGGTTTGGAGATGAGATAAGCAAGGACACATACAACATACAGAAAATTGTTAAAATTGTTGAATAAGTTGATAAAAAGGTCCAGTGAAAAAATTGTCCAAAATTTTCCTACATGAATTGTTAACACATTACAGTTTCTGTAACACAACAGAAAATGTTGCAGNAAACAACACTCAAAAGTTGTGACATACAATGAGGATAACTCCCAAGGGTTTGGAGATGAGATAAGCAAGGACACAGACAATATACAGAAAATTGTTTAAAATGTTGAATAAGTTGATAAAAAGGTCCAGTAAAAAAATTGTCCAAAATTTTCCTACATGAATTGTTAACACATTACAGTTTCTGTAACACAACAGAAAATGTTGCAGAAGCCACAAAGAACAGCAACACTACTGAAATTTGAACTACAGTAGAACCCGCTTATAAGGTTCCCGTTTAAAAGGTTTTCCCGCCTATAATGNTGGGAATAAAAGTGATGAGGGTGGTGATGAAATAGATAGAATTTGGAGTGAGACTGCTGCATGGGACATCATAATGAAATTTTCTAAAAGCAAAAAGACTGGTACTCATTACTGGAAGTAATGCAGAATCATATACTACGTCATACTATTATGCATGAAAGTAGGCTATTAAAGAGTCTGATATTCCTATTCATATAGTGATTGAAGCAATGCTGAAACAGAGTCAGCCGTCTTCTTCAACATCGGGTGCTGTTAAATTCAATTCCTGCAGTAGTTAAATTGTATTTGTTATAGAGTATGGAACAGATATAATGAAACATCTTTGAATCATATACATGCGTACCTGTTTTATGTTTATTTTTTGTGGCTTTATTATTACTGTGCATTGTTTACTGGGAAGTACGTACTATTAATACATTTTTGTAACTGTTGAACATTATTATTATTATTGTCGTATTATTATGATTATTTTGTGGTGTACTGTAATTTCCTTTATCAGCGCATCGGAAGCGAGAGCGGTAAAAGCAGTTTGTGTTACCAGTTCTCCATCCTCTTTGACAATGGCAATGGAATGGAATACCACAGGCTGTCATAGTAATTTTATTGCCACACTGATAATTGCTTGTATTTTTAGTGTAAACAGAATTTGATGTTGGATGATATTAGTTTACACAGGGTACATATTTTGAGGGCTTCAACAACTTTCTGTTTGTTATGTAAATGAGTTTTAATAACAGGCACGAACAATTTCACAAATCCAGAGGCCACAAATCCCAGAAAACTACGTACTGGTGAGAGTTTATTGTAACTTTAAATATATGTTTTATAAGGTTTAAACTGAAAGAGCATGATTAAGTATTTTTGTTAAAACTGATGTAAATAAATAAAACTGCTTCAAAATCTCTGCCTTTCTTTACGAATCACTATGAATGAACAACTGAATTATCTTGGGCAACGTTAGCAATATTGTGTGATATTAGCCTTACAGTGAGTGTCGCTAAGCAGATCGCTGTAGAGAAGAGTATGTTAGCAACAATACTCACATTTACCTAACACAGTAAGCATTACAGCCAATAAGATAAACCAGCATTTTTTGTGGTGAAGTCACGGATACAGAGAAATACTTGGTGCTTAGCAAACTTTCAATGGAATTAAATTTTTATGTATAATACTGGCAATATTGGTATCTGTTATACATATGGTATCAACATACTTCTTGTTTACAGCATGAGCATGTATGCATTCCATTAGGCCTAGGCTACATTCACAGTAGCACGCAAATAGCACACACACACACAAAAGTTCAACCTGCATTATTCAAGGGTATCTGCTACATAGCCGTACGGTACATGCACAGAAAAATAGCACACGTCTTGGCACACAGGAAGTTAGTTAACTTTTAACTTTTCTGTACGCTGTGCTTCTGTGTGCAGCCAATCAAGAAACAGTATATGTACTATGCAAGTCAAATTGAAGGGAAAAAAAAAACATACATATGTAATGTTTTCACTTATCAGTAGGCCTCACAAGTCACAAGGAAAATTGAGAATTAAGAGACCACAATTTTTTAAGCGCCGAAATCAAGTTGCCAATTGACGACAGATTTAGAGTTTTATATCGTATATGGGTGAAAATACACATATTCCTTCCAATAGAATATATTTCGGAACTGAAAACTTAGAAATACAATTAATTTTTTTAATTTTTCTGCTAGTTACTTTTTGCAAACATAATTTGTAATTCAAATCCATTACTACTAGTTATGCTGTAATAACTATATAGCGCTAAATGTAAATAAATTATATAAACATGATTATATTATTTGACAAAATATATCACACTTTACAGCGTTCCAAGATAAAAATATAATGNTTCAAATCCATTACTACTAGTTATGCTGTAATAACTATATAGCGCTAAATGTAAATAAATTATATAAACATGATTATATTATTTGACAAAATATATCACACTTTACAGCGTTCCAAGATAAAAATATAATGGCATTCTGTTCCAACAATAAAATAAGTTAAACAGGGATACTCCATGGCTTATGAAGTATATTTAATTAATCATTGCTTGTATTGACTTTTAGCAGTACAAATATCTGTGAAACTGAACTATGTTTAAGCACTGAGTTATTCGAAAAAGGTATAAAAAGCTATGAAGCATTGCTACAATATTATACATTGCCTTACCGCATAAATACCAAATAAATTATCATTTCACAAATGACCATTCCTGTAACCTGGCAGTATTTTAAGTTCTACATGCATTTTCTCTTGACCTAAGCAAGTAAATTATATTTTTAAATAGTACAAGCATAATATGCGTATTTCGAGCAGAGCAGACCGCTCCATTTTATTTCATGTGAGAAGAAGCAAATGTCGTAGTTTCAGGTTCAGCCGTTCCCTATTGGCTGAGAATAACTGACATCTTTATATTCAGGCAAGCTCTTGTATCTTCATATTTAACCATCGTATGAGATTAAAGTGTAAAATGGATTGAACATACAAAATTTAGTGGCACTTGGAATCTCCACAACAGTCTGTGCATAAGGCCTTATTTTTATATAATTGCTGCTGTTGAAAGNAATTTAGTGGCACTTGGAATCTCCACAACAGTCTGTGCATAAGGCCTTATTTTTATATAATTGCTGCTGTTGAAACAAAGGCTGTTTTGAATGGTAATTCAAACAACAGTACTCCAATTTCATTTCTGTTTTCCTAACACACTTCATTTTTCACAATAGAAAATTACACCGCCAAAGTAAACCAAGCGCANCAATTTCATTTCTGTTTTCCTAACACACTTCATTTTTCACAATAGAAAATTACACCGCCAAAGTAAACCAAGCGCATGTAACAAAACAACACAAAATCAGATTGACCAGCTTATAAAACTGAAATTGCCAACGGAAGTTAACTGCCAGAAGAAAAATACTCGAAGAATTTCCGGTCATGTGTGTTCTGTACACATGTAGCAGGGTAAAACTGCCCTGTGAGTATGCTCCTGTGATATTTGTGTGCTAATTGCGTGCTATTGCAAATGTAGCCTACGCTTTACATGAATTATGCAAAGAATTTACATCAACAAAAAAATTACAAAAAACTTCCATTTCAAAATTTTTAGTCACAAGATTGCCCGTATGCATTTACAATCATCAGAGTTATGCTTTGTCCACCTGTTTTAATGTTAAACCGTAGCAGGGTTTACTTTAATCAAAATCAGAATAGTTTATGCCATAAAANCTTTGTCCACCTGTTTTAATGTTAAACCGTAGCAGGGTTTACTTTAATCAAAATCAGAATAGTTTATGCCATAAAATATAACTGTCTCTTTTTTGTCAATCACATTTATAGTACAAGAAAAACCCATCAAANACTTTGTCCACCTGTTTTAATGTTAAACCGTAGCAGGGTTTACTTTAATCAAAATCAGAATAGTTTATGCCATAAATATAACTGTCTCTTTTTTGTCAATCACATTTATAGTACAAGAAAAAACCATCAGACCTTGAATAAATAGGCCCAAAAAAATGCATAAATAAATAATTATGCTTAAATTTTTAAATAAAATTGTTAACTTATTTATTTTTTGCTGAAATAATGCTTGCAGAGAATAACTAATACTACATTAACATGTGTTAGAGTGAAACACACACAATCTGTTTTATAAGAGAAATTAATAAAAAAAATACCAAATACCAATTTGATGAAATTCTGTTGCTAAAAAGTACAACACATACTGCATTTCCTGTTAATTAATTTTTTTTGTTTAAGTGAACATGAGTTGTTCACAAAATGTTTACTAACTGCCCAATTTGATCCCACTGAAATTTATACGTATACATTTAAAATTGAAATGAGATTTGTTGAACTGTTTTACTGTTAAAGAATTTCGATCTGTCACCATAAATGCAACAATGCTTTTCAATTTTATTTCACGTCAGGCTTTTATTTAATATTAATGGTGTTGCCAGGAATGTGAGCTATATAATACGTCACTGACAAAAACATGTCAAATTTTTACCACACATACCAATGAATGTGCAAGGCATCATCATTCATACGTTATGGAAATGAAAAGCAGAAAATAACACACAAACAATTGTTGTGATCTCTGGTTGATGTGATAATGCTCCTCTTCTCCTCCACAACTTGAGTACAATGTACGTTAGGTGGCCAGCACATGCAATAATTACGGCATAAGATAGCAACTGGTGAGCAGTAAAATATAAGGTCTCAGTACTTGCAGTTAATTACTGCAGGTTGCCATTCCTGTGACACTGTTAAATGGCAAGTGATTGCCCTAAAGCATGAGGAATCAACATCAGATACTTGGAATTCTCCTGCATGGAGGATGCTAAGGGCTGCAACACCATGGGCTTAAGTTTAGTCACTGCTGCTTCATGCACGGCCTTCCCAGCTTCACACTACATTAGGCCTGTTGTTTCATACATGCCTTCTCAACTTTATACTAGCTTCTGTCTGCTACTTCATACATAAACCAGTTTCACAATAACTTATGCAAGGTGAAAAAAGTCACTATATGATGTGAACTTGCAAGGGTTTATCTGTTTACTTCCTAAGATCCATGGCTCTTTAGATGCACAATGTTGCAGCAGAAATTACATTCTACCCACATATTTGGTGCCTAGCTCATCATAACTCTTTGGAGTACTGCAGCTGATGGGTTCAGTCCACTAATGAGTCTTTATGAGGATTAAATCTGGGGTCCAGATGGTGAGTGGTTGGTGGGGCCAAGGTTTGTTGGGTTAACCTACTCAAGGTTGAAGGGCCTTCATACCATGTTCAACACTTGCTTCTAGTGTGCAGTCAGGACCTGCTGTCCCAAGCAGAGCAACAGGATGCCCACCTCCTAAGACAGGTACGAGACAGTAAGTTGGAATGTTGCATCTGAGTTCTTGGAAGTCCTCACCTGTGGATACTACACACTGACTGAAGCCTGCTTCTGGACAGTAATTGCTGGACCGGCTGACAAGTGTGCCACTGCAAACCATGTTAGCCGTCTCCCAACTCTGAAGCTATCTGAGGGAGTTCTGCTAAAATCTTCAGGCAATGCCATTGGGTACCGGTCCGCACCAGTAACAAGTGAATATTCAGTAGGCTATTCCACATACCTCTACGATTTTGCACAGGACACCAGTGAAGAAAAACGTTCCATCCACCTACTGGTGACCCCCCTTCCCTGGTCAACCTCAACCCATTACACTGACCTCTTCTAACGGCAAACCACAGAGAGCAAATACAACAGAACTGGACCACTAACAACAAACTACAAGCTTTAAAGACATGGAGGCCATGAAACGATAACATATGTCGTACCTACACTCCCCAGTTACCACATAAGTACTGGTCGACATCAGGTATATATGTACTATCAAAAATTACATTGTGTTCATGTGGTCAGTATGTAATGGACCTAAGGATGGAAACAGTAGCGCCATAATACCCAGCCAGTGCTTCATGCCTGGTCCTAGGTTACCATTCTCAGAACCCGGAGACAGATTGAGAAGAATGAATGGGCCAGTAACCCAAACTCCCTTCCCATTAAAAAAATCATGCTTTTAGATTTCCATGATTTAAAAATAGAAGTGCACAATAAAAAATACATTACAGCGATATTTCTTCTTTATACAGTCCTACAAATAGCACAAAACCCCCTTTCCTAACACAAGAGTTAATGAAAAATTAAAGAAACACAATTTTTTTAAACAAAAATTCTGGAAAAAATGTACAATAATATTACATACTTATATATGGTATGTCAGAGGTGTTTCTTTGCTACGACTTTCATGGCCGTAACTAAACTACAATGGTAAATTTTCAGTAAATCAACAATAAATTTTAATGCATGCCCAAACAACACATTGCCATATGTGCAAACAAAAAACTGAAAAGAAATTTGCAAACCTACCAGCTACCTTCAAATCATTCACATTTTCATTTTTCTTTTTTGTAATTCACAACTGATGCAATGCCACCAGTAATCCTTTTAGTTACAATTACTTTGAACCTGATTAGCAAGCAGGCTTTTACTATCTTACAAACATAAAAAAAATTAGGGGTTTTTGCTGTGTGACAGTGATCCCTGGCATAAGATGCTGAACTTTCAGACGGTGATTTCAACTTCTTCTAGCAACTGGGCAGATTATGCTTCGCTTCACTGCCACAGTCCTGCATAGTTGCCAAACAAGTTGGCGGGCAGAGGCCCACCAGCCGTGAAGAGCCTGGTGCCCGACAAGTCGTAGCAGTGGGTATAGATAGCAGGGGTGTACTTGATGTGTTGATAGCCATCAATGTAGTCTTCATCGTGAAACTGACAAAAGCAAACAAAAATACGGTTTTTTTTATATATTATTGGTAGCCTAGCGGCCTACGTGTCACCTTTGATCTAATTTTATTACCAGTAGCAATTTTTATAAATGTTACCTAGCAGCCTACTTTTCACCTTTACTTTAATTTTATAATCAGTATTGTCCATTTCATTTGACAGTTCTAGAAAAAAAAAGAACGGCCACAATGTACCCTTCCACCACAACTGATTTTTCAATGAAGAAAAAGACATTTTTAAACCAATGTTTGAGTCCAATGCACGCTTGCATTTTCCTCTACCCTCGTGTTTCCTGTCATGACAGGCACTGAAAGACTGATGTTAGCCAACTTCCATTCAGTAACCAATGCAGGATATTATAGCTAGGTTTGCATTCCAAACTGTTTTATTTTTGTAATTGCCAATTTAAGTTTGTTGTGGTTTTGTTTATCTTATTTCAGGGGGGAGAAAAACAAAAAAAAAGGGAGGGGGGTTAACGTATTCCGTAAGACAGCATTGTTTTGATGTTCTTACGAGTGTGTGGCATTTTGAGTTGCATATTGTTTTGCTGGAGCAGTGGAAAATTTTGCTCATACAGAAATAACATTCAAATACTTGTAAATTTAAAAATTTTAACTTCAATGAAAAAAAAAACAAAACGTGATATATACATCACTGTTCGTATTTGTGCATATGTGCAAAAAAAACCACACAACACACACACACTTTGACCAAAGTTAACCTTACTCTCATTAAATTTACATAAGGGAAATAAATAATATTTACACACTACAAAAGTTTTAAAAGTGCTGCTTTTTCAGGTCACGTGCATTTCAATAATTATAGTAACCATTTACAAAAAACACAAACTAAATGTTTGTAAAATTCACAACCTCTTGAACACATGTTTTTCTATGGAAATCCTCGCAAGTTTACTTCACTAAAATCACGTTTGTTCGTCACTAGCATTAAATAATTTATTTTCAGAATCATTTAATAAAATGAACTCTGCACATGTTTCCTAAACCCAAAAAAATTCAACTTAGAAACGTATTACCCTCGTGTCCCGTCATTGCGGATGGCAGTTCAAGAAATGGGCGGGATGAGCAATTTTATGAAGCGGTAAACACGTGCCGATTAATATTACATTTCACTCAAGGAAACGCATAACAACGGTACCTACAGCCAACTATGCTAAAAGAAAAAAATAAAAAATAAAAATGGGTGCATGTACTGATGTACGCGCGTTAGAAGTTATACTTCTTTGGCGTGACTAAAATAAAATTTTATTACATATGTTACCATTTCACGCTTATATTTTCAGATCTTGTCCCATATCATAATTAAATTCAAACTATATAAATGAAATGTTTTTCAATTTGCTTTTTACATGAGCTTATTTTCTGTCGGTTTTAAATATAACCACTTGCTATGTTGTGTACCTTGCGTTTGTATATAGCTAAGACAATACGTGCATGCACTTTGGGTCATACCCCTACCACGTTCACTGTCAAATTTCGTTACACTGTGCGCGCGCAACTTCCGTTGCACACTAAACTTTTACCCTCAACGTGCCAAAAGAAGTATAACTTTATTAATTAACAACCGATAAAATATTCCAACATCAATACGATATTCATGTAAACACGATGAGAAAAAAAGCACACGGACAATGGCGTTCACCAGGCTGGAAATTGGAAACATAAACATGGCACGCCATTGGCTGGAAACTAGGGATGGGTCGGTTCGGTTCTTCGGTTCCAATTTATACCGGTTCTCGAGGTTTGACTCAGAACTGGTTTTAGGTTAACAACAATTACTCGGTTCTTGGTTCTACATGGCAATGGCAAAACTCTGTTGTTACAAAAATAACTATGGTATTTACTCATGTATAGCGCACCCTTTTTTCCCTAACATAAAGGAAAAAATTTCTGGGGTGCGTGCTTTACACAGAAAAACAATTAAGGAGTGGTAGTCGTAAACTGTTCCGCGATGTTTGGAGGGAAGTGTAGAAGAATAGTCTGTTATCTCAACTCTCCCTCTTACATCAACACCACTCACACACACACACACACTCTCTCTCTCTCTCTCAGCCCTCCCCGGTAAACAACACTGCTATAGTCAGTTCACGACTGGAAGAGACTTTTGAAAATCAACCTTTGAAAAAACACCCTAGCCGTTAGCTACATGCATATAACATTACAAGCAGCGGCGAGCGCGGATACAGTTAGGCCGTCAGGTTGCCAGCACAAAGAGAGTAAATAGTTCTAAAGTTTTAACGTAATTGTTAATTTATCGCTTACAAATGGTTGTCGAAAAGAATTTTATCGTATTATGCCAATTATTAATGACGTGATGCTAACGTATTTAGATTTCAACGTCTTTTGGATAGTTACACAATCCCGCTCAAGGCGAAAGTAGAGCGGCCATTTGTTGACTAACCAGTATTCCTTGTGTTGTTTACTGGGTGTGGTCGACACACGTGCCAGAGAATTTGTGGGATTCTTGTTTAACCTATAACAATTCATTTATCGGTTGTTTT
>NQII01000355.1:142169-189309 GCA_002778355.1 Clitarchus hookeri
CTTGCATTGCATATTCTTTTGTGTGAAATTGTCAAGATTAAAAACTTTACTTGTGGAATATTGATTAATAATATATACATGACTTTTATAATGGGTACGTGCATGTACGAACACATGTACACACACACACAGTGGAATGTAAACATTGCATGTAAACATTGCCATGTGACTGCCACATGGCAATGTTTGTTTACCTTTGGCGGAAGGATACAAAATGGGCTTGAAAGTAGATTTTTAGCAGGGCTTCAAGAAAGTCTCTTCCAGTCGTGAACCGACTATAGCAGATTGTTTGGTAGGATGGCCATGGGCCGGGAGTAAGAGAGGAAGAAAAGAGACGTTTTTTTTCGAGGTGTCACATTGCAGCTCAGCAAAATAAAACCAGAGTCACTGTGTAAAAGATGCAAAAAAAAAGGGCCTCCCAGACACCATAAAAGAAGCAAAAAAGATAAAAAATCCAGCCACCCACCCAGCTGTTGACCTTCTTTTAACGAAATTTTGTAGATTAGGTTACCTTTATCATAACATATCACAATCACCACATATTAATGTAAAAAAATAATAATTTTTTACATATTTACTAACCTTAAATAAATTTAATACAACAAGTTTATCTGTATACATTAAAACTTGTCTTCACACTTTGTTATTGTTCAATTCTTCAATATAACTGTTAAATAAAACATTTAATGAATTTTACCTGCATTGGTTTAATAAAGTTGCAAGCAAAAGGCAAGTATTCAAAATACATAGAACCGAATACTGGAACCGATATTTAAATTGTAGAATCGGCACCGGAACCGGAATCGACATTATTGGTTATTCGACCCATCCCTACTGAAAACATTTACTGTTTGTACATTTTGACATGCTCTATCATAAATGATAATTATGTTATTAAAGTTCATTCCTAAAAGAAAAAAAAAAAATACTGCTTAAAAAAAATAATTTAAACCATAAATGTTGTATGAATAATTATAATTTTAAATCACAGCTTTTAGTTTCTTCTGAAGCTATCATCAATATCGCCAACTTAATAACATGCATCCTACAGCAATTAATCAGCTGATACATTACGTTACAAATGAGAGCATTTACTGTTCATATATTGTTTACGTTTGTCACATTGTCTGTCAGATTTTACCCCACTTATATGAAATGGACAATAGCAATAATTATAAACGTTGCAACACCTGTAAGGACAGTGCCAGTAATTTTTTTAATTCAGCAAATACTTAAACACTAAGATGAAACAGTAACAAAGGTTTCCCTTTTGATAGCCAGGATGGCATTACAGTTATCACTAAGTAGTTACACTGCATATTACATCTTTACGTAATTTATATGAGATAACAGACACATTGAGAACTTACCACCCAACCTCTGGAGGCCTTCAGCGACACTGTGCGGCTAGAGTTGATACTAGAGTCCAGGTACTTCCCAGCCCGCAGATCATAGAACAGCAGGATGCCAACACCAGTCCCTATTGTCAAGATGTTACCCAAGAAACTGGCAGACCGGATACCTAAACAAACATAACCTAAACAAACATACTTCTCGTAGCTTCAAATACACCTTTCTTTTGGTTCTAAAGACAATACTTAAAAGAATCCTCCTAGTTGAACAAATATATTCATCACAAATTTAATGACTTTTTAAAAAATATTTGAAGTTACTGATTTGCACACTACCATTAACTTCAACCAAAGGGATTGCTATAATATCCAATATTCTCTTGCTGTCTTCCTGCCCTGAGCATTGCATTATTAATATGCCATTCCTTAAGAGTTTATACAGTCAGATGAGAGAGGATTTTTACGTAGTAACTGTTGAGAAAAACTCAGAAATGTTTCGCACAATGATAATATTTCTTTCTTGCGATGCTACCTTAAAAAAAAGCTACAAATTTACTTGCAACTGGTGGAAAAAAAAAATACAGCTCTCACAGGATTATCAATATATTCAAACCGTAAATAAGGCTCAAAGGAGTAGCTAAAAAACAATGAACATATTTTTGCATGTAAAAGTTGGCTGTTAAATTCCCATGTAAATCCAAAAATGAGAACCGTCACCCTGCTGAAAGTGGATGGATGATGAATGCAACAGTCGCCTGCTAGAGATTGGATCTACTGCACAAGGCAGTAATAAGTACACTCTCAGGGAGGAAGATGAGTGCACAAAAACAGACATGCAGCTCTGTCATGTAGCAAGAGAGGTGACTCAAAGACACTGGACCCCTTCCCAAGACACATAAATAAATAAATTGAGAACATAATTTCCATCCACAACTGAAATGCCTGTAATGTGTGGAACTCTTAGAGAAAATGGAAAGGTGCCAAGCTAAGCTGAGTTTTTCTGCAGTTCAACCTTCTTCCCTCACCAAGGTAGAGTGTCTTTGCTCCCGGAAACAGAGCCTTCCCTTCCAACTCTCCATACCTGAGAGGTCTCGAGGTTGGGAAAACCTCATATCTGACACTAGGAATATATAAGAACTTTGTGTGAACCCATAAAATCACCCATCCTGTTTTTGTTCCTAAACAGAAAGCCACAGCAGATATTTATTATGCAGCCAAACATTTTTTTGGATATTTTAGTGATTATAATTTTTTAATTAGGCAACACTGATCTCTTAACTACTATGATCAGGAAAATAATTTACACAAGCTTTTATTGAAAATAAGCAAAATTAATTTTCTCATTCAAATAGAAGTTGGGCCCATCCCAAACAAAAATCATGGTTACACAACTGAGGCAGGTTATGTTAAGGCCACTGGTGGGTGGTGAAAATGGCTACAGCTCAGAATAATTTTATATGAAATTACATAATCACTAAGTGTTAAAATGCCTCTTAGAGCCCAAGAAGAGTGTAGGGACGTCAGAAGCAGGTACGTTCATAAGACGTCAGGTACATTCATAAGACAATCTGGAGACTTGAGAAGTTAAAGCACACCATCATAACTTCCATTAAAGAACACACATTTTATATCACATCACAAAAAAACAAACAGCAAACGAAAAAATAAACATCACTCTATAGAGTGAGTTACTTCATGAACATTTTTGACAAACGATAGGCACAAGCAAAGTCATTTTTTTTAAACCAAAATTGGAAAAAATTATTTTGTATTTAGTCTAGAAATAAAACTAAAAACTTTGGTTTCTAGTTTATGCCTTAATCAGCTTTAAGGTCTATAATTATTATCAACACACATTTTATTTCTACACATTTCAAATCTGTAGTGGACAAAATGTTGCATGTTATTTAAACAATAATTCAAAATAATGAATCTAGCTGTGACATGGTTAGATAGATGACTACCTATCATCAATGGCCACCTTTCTTCCCCCTCCTTCCTAAACCATCATCTGCTCAAGGTTTTCCTTCAGAGATACTGGAATAGGAAAGGCACACACCCTCAAGGGGCAGGTCTGAAATCAAGCTTCTCTGGCCTGCCATCCAGTCACAATCAAAACACATCTCTCTTCCAACAATATGACCTTACCATCAACTAGCTATAGCTTACAAAACTACAATTTACTGTCTCCTTGTTGGCTTCAGACTTTCAGTAGTGAGGACACACATTCTCCCCTTCTGGCATGTGTAATATGACAATCTCTCCCTCCTCAACTGATGATAACACCCAAATTTCCCAATCCACTGTCTTCTTCACTTCTCTTTTCATTAAAAGTCACATGACCTATAACCATTTGGAAGATAAGTTTGCAAAGTGCTAAGGGGGGAGGGGGGAAGTGTATTGTAACGTACCACTCAACTTGAAGCTGGCAGGGAGACAAGAGGTCATCCATCCAAATACAGCCTTCTCCTAACAAACTATGACCAGTCACCCATTGTGCTCATCAGTTAATACTAGATCGAAAAATGAGCTTAAAGCATAGAAATTGTACTTCACAATACTGTACCACACCACTGAAAACCTCTATCATGCATGTTATCCAAAGATACAGTACTTCAGAATGGTTCCATGCTGTAGTTAAAGTTTTGGTCATATAACTTTGGGAAAACCACCAACATCAAAAAGTGTCATGCATTTTAAAGATTTTCCTGACAGAATTCAACTACATACATTTAAACCTTATTCGTACTGCACCCAGTTTGTACGAACTCCTAGTTCATAAGGACAGTTTTGGAAACTGTAAAAAATTTAAAAAAATTGGCTAAAAAATTTTAAAAAGAAAAAATTGCCACAAAAATGTATTAAAACACAGTTGCAAGCTGCAACATTTAAAAACAATACAGGTTGTACACACACTACCATCGCGTAATGAGTCGCACAGTGAAAATAAAAGAAAACCACACAAAAATTCATTAAAATTTACCATTGCTAGCATGCAATGTGCAAGGTCATTGATTTGATTACCTATAATTTGTTCCACAACACACCCTCCACTGGTGCAGTTATTTTTTCTGCACTGTACTTCCTGCAGATATATGCATGCACAGTACGGTACATTACACACCCCAACCCGTAGCATCTGCACCAGCCATTGTCAACACTGATGCACAGTGTAAATATATAAAAAAAGTAATGCCCCTTTTACCCTCTCTTTTCTTCCTCACCTGTTCCACCCATCTTGTTCCAATTATTCACTTTTCTTTTCACATGAAAATACTGTTCTAAGAAAGTTGGAGTTTATCACATTTTAATCACAACACATCTGCCAATTAAAATAATTTAAAACTTTACTTTTAATGGATCTTTTATTTTTCTATGATAATATCTTACAAAATGTCATTTGCTACTGACTTAACATTTTATTCAAGATTGTAACATAATTTAGTTTTTTTTTTTGCATCTTTTAATTACAGTGAAACCTCTATTACTCGTTTTTCGAGACACCAACTGAAAAAAATTCAGCAGCGGGAAAACTCAAAAAGTAAAACCTAACTTCAAAAAAAATATTTATTTTCATCCTTGGGTATACTGAGTTGATTGCCTGTAATGAACAGTAGGCATAGCTTAAATACTGGATGAAAAACATATTTCAATCATTCAATATACGTATTGTATTATAAAATATTGAAGTGCACTTAATTTCGAAAATCTGCCCAATGTTTACACAAATTTCTGCCAAATGTAACAAAAAAGTGGCAAAAATCAAACAAAATTTAATAAAAGCAATGATTTAAAATAGAAATGTGCTAAAAATTGTTAAAATTTAAGTACAGTAATAAAGTATTATACGTAGTTTCGTCATAATAATGCTGCATTCTATATTTTTTATTCTTCTTTGGAGGCAAATTTAACACAGTTTTTGGAGCTTGACATGTAAAAATCCGATTTTTTGAAATTACATTTTAATCCGATAAAAAATCAGTTGCCCGCTAAATGTTTTTAAATTTTGCCAAATTAAACGCAGTCTGCTAAGTTGACAACACTTGCCATCTTGTGTGACAGTTGATATCACTGCATTACTCTTAAAAAAAAGTTACTAGCGTAATTTTATCTTAACAGAATTAATCCGTGAAAACATTCCGTTCCCCTTTAATGCTTGTAATTTACATGGTTATTTAACGTACTGACCTCAAATTATTACGTTTCCATTGTGGAACGAGAGTCAAGTTCAAATCCGTTCCGTCCATTATGAATGTCTGGTTCTGGTCCGTACCATATCCATTAAACATACATGTTTTATTTGCGCAAATATTAGTTTGCTGACTTGAAACAAAGAAATACCTGCAATTAGTATGTTTGACCTGTTTTTCGACGTAATTTAAAACAAATAGTGATTGAATTATGAAAAATAAATTACGTGGTTGTTAACAATTGCAACGGTTCACGACAACTAGTTGTGTATACTAGCATTTGAGGTCAGGGAGTGTGTTTACCTGCTCTTGGCGCTACTGAATTTTGGTAATACCAGTTTTAAGATAGTTTTTTCAGATAAACAATAGTTCCGAATATATTTTGGTTTTCGGACAGAATATCTGATCAATGGATGCGAGTAAATGAATGATTTAAGAGCATAAGCATGCTGGTTTTTTTTAACATTGTTTATATAGGATATTTGTTGGGACCATACAAAAAAATTTACTGATACGGAAAATAGACATAAGCGGGAACGCAACAACGACTGTATATACACTGATGGAGTACTTTTTGAAGTGAAGATATCCATGTATTAAAATTATATTATTTCATTAAAATAAAACATCTCATTTCCTTGTGGGGAAAATAAACACGGGTAGTATCACAATGTATGTTAGGCCTAAATGCAACACAATGGTCTGGTTCTTTTTGTTAATTTTGACTCGGTGATTGTAATGTAAACACTATAAAATGTTTCATTTCCTCTTGTGAAATGTAAACATGGGCTATATCGTGGCTGTGGTGTTAGGCATGTGTGCGACATTGCAGTCTTTTTCAGAATTGGAACTTGCACAGTAGTCTTTTCTGCACAACTTGGTTATCATTTTACTCAGAATAGAGTATCTGTCCTAATATATAAATTTACATTTCATCAATAAAACTTAACAATTTTTCCATCAGACTTGTAAAAACAACTTTATGCACCCAGTTAGCAGTTGCTGTTTGGACGGAATTTTCAAGAAAATGGTTTCTACCTAGTTATATGCATGTTAATATTGACATTAGCCTAGAATTGAGATTGGACACTATTCAGTGTAGCAGGCACTAAGGTGTAGAGTAAGACACCCACAAGAGTGCCTATTGCCATTAGCACAGATTGTATTAATTGACTTTATTATATCCATTAAACTTATCATTTAGAACTTTGCACTTAAAACAACATTAAAACTTATGGAACATTCTCACCTGCAACCATTTCATTCTGTTGCAATAAAAATGCAGCCAATAACTTGAACATGCCCTTTCAAAAACCCCTTTAATACACTATCAGAGTCACTGAAACATCTAAATGATGAAAATTCCAGCACCTACCAATTTATAGACATAATTATATCTAAAATTTACAAATACTGAATAAGGTTAACTAAATTATAACCTCTTTTTTTTTTACACCCCCAGATTTCACACCTACTTTATATGTTCTCGTTTAATTTTTTTATAGCTTAAGTTTCCCTGGCTTTACAACTTCCTGTATTTTACAACAATTTTCCTGGGCCCCNCAGATTTCACACCTACTTTATATGTTCTCGTTTAATTTTTTTATAGCTTAAGTTTCCCTGGCTTTACAACTTCCTGGGCCTCTGCAAAGTGTAAAAAAGGGGTTTCACTGTTAATCGAAATTAATTAAATTCTGCCTAATTAGGAGCCATGAAGTACAAGTCCAAATACCAGTCATACCACAACCACTGCAACGAGGTATTATCTTCTTGATGGCTTGCAGTGTCCTAGCATCTAATAGCAATGTGTAAGATCGACATCCAATTGCATATATTCCAGAATCTTGGACTGCCAGACAGACGTTTTCTTGACAAGAAGGAAGTTTTCTTGACAGTTTCTGGAAGAAAAAAAAACATCAATAACAAAACCACCAACAATAATACAATGTACTCTCACATGTATTTGCATTGTTGTGGGAAACAACCACCCTAAAAAAAGAACTTGGCAATATTTCCACTTAAAAAAATCGTCGACATTATCAAAAGTTAGTCATTTAATTCATGTTGCTACAACATTTTCACCAAATACGGCTGACAAGGGTTAGTCCCTAGCGTCCTGCCACTGAGCTTCCAGGGTCAATCCAAGGTTACGACAAGCACAAATTNTACGGCTGACAAGGGTTAGTCCCTAGCGTCCTGCCACTGAGCTTCCAGGGTCAATCCAAGGTCACGACAAGCACAAATTTTTTTAAACTGGCATTTTCATGTGACAGTCAATGCTGTGGTATGAAGAATTTCTCTTAGGGTTCTCCCATTCTGCACCTGTCTTCATTCTGTCATTGTTCTAATCAGCACCAACTTCCCATCCAGGTTGACCAGCGTGAAATCAAACAACCTACATGGATTTACATTTAAATCCTGGGGAAAAAAATTTAAATCTAGGCCCTACTGCAGTAACAGAGCGAAAGTACACAATTTTTTTTATAAATGTTCACTGCAAACAAAAATTTCTGTGTGGTGATCTTAACCAACAAGTGATTATTAAAGGGTGTACAAAAATAAAGTATTGTTTCATGCTATGCTCTGCTCTGCATCGCTTCCGTTGCACCGTCCCACTCGAGCGAGCGAAGGTGTGTGTTAAGGCTAGGCTACTAACCTGAGGATTGCACAGAGATTTAGTACTTTATACAATTTATTTCACTGTACATTCCCAATAATTTTTCTTCCATACATTTGCACCACTTTTGTTGGAACTTGCTTCAGTGGCTGTTAGTATGCTGTAGCTACCAACCATTATACCTATTTCAACTAAAATTTGTATGCTTTAATAACTGACATATCCTATGAAAGCTCTATNCCGTCCCACTCGAGCGAGCGAAGGTGTGTGTTAAGGCTAGGCTACTAACCTGAGGATTGCACAGAGATTTAGTACTGTATACAATTTATTTCACTGTACATTCCCAATAATTTTTCTTCTATACATTTGCACCACTTTTGTTGGAACTTGCTTCAGTGGCTGTTAGTATGCTGTAGCTACCAACCATTATACCTATTTCAACTAAAATTTGTATGCTTTAATAACTGACATATCCTATGAAAGCTCTATTTTTCCAGGTAGTGATATTTTACAAAATGGCTAAGAATAAATAAATTTAATACTCACAAGTACAAAAAGAGGGTGATGGGGACAATTTACTTGATTGTCTTGGCTGCTGGTTGGAAGCAGTGGTGGGTAATATGGCAAAGTTTTGTTCATGGAGGCCTAATAAAACATTCTGGGAATAAGAGTATCAGTAAATGTGGTATCTACGTTAACATGTTTATCATCATCATAATTTGGTCTAAACTTACCTGCCGGAAGGTCTCAGCATTCCACACATGAATAAAGCCATTGAGTGAGAGTGCTGCTATTTCCTGGAAATTCTTGTTGAATGCTAAGGCGCGCACTTTCTGCGCTGTTCGACACTCCTTGACAGTCACTGGTTGCACATGTTTATACGTGGGAACTTCGCTGCCATCACACAGCTCCTCCTGGTTGATTCGCCAGAGGGCCAGGTGGGTGTCCCGTGATCCAGATACTAGGAACTGGTCATCCAGCCAGCACATGTCAAACACCCAGTCCTGGTGCGCACTCTGCCAAACAGAATTACAAACCTGGGGCTCTATTCTGTAACTTTGGCTTTCTTGAAGATACTCACTGCAAGTCTCTTAATAACTACAGCTAAGATGACAATTACTTATAAATGCCTTTNATACTCACTGCAAGTCTCTTAATAACTACAGCTAAGATGACAATTACTTATATGTGGTATTCTGTAAGGCATCTCTTTATCGCTATCTTTATAATGTTGCATAGGTTTGGCAACTTTGCAGGCTCTGTTCTGAAATCAACTATCTGCTTTCTGAACTGTACTTTTTTCAGTTATAACACATATTATGTTAATACAGTAAATTTTCTATTATAATGGGTATTTGTTTCTTAATGCATTTGAGAATAACACTTTTAAAATAAATTTAATTTTCTTTAAGTCACAAGTTTTTAGATGGTTCTAGTTCATTTAGGGCATTAGGAGATAGAAGCACTAACTTTGTGGCCAAGTCTGTAGCATGCATTGTGGTTACGTTAAGAGGGTATCAATGCCAAAAAATAAAATATAAATTTTAAATGTATTCTAGACACTGTGTGTGTGTGTGTGTGTGTGGAAATATAATCAAAACTAATATTTCTCCTCATCACAGCATTTTAATGAGCATATTTCTGTCTGGAACATGTTTGCTTGAATTAACCTCAATACATTAGGCATTTTTCCCCAATTGTTCATAAAGACACACTGTCAACCTGTCTTTATATTAAGACAGTCACAAGGCATTCAAAAGACCATCAGGGCAACATTTGGAGTCACAGAATACGATTTTTCCTAGTAAAAATAGTTATGGGTTAATTGTCTTTATATAAAGAGAGTAAAAAAGTTGTGAATAGAACCCTTGGAGTTCTCCCACACTGCAATATCTACATCTTGTGAAGACTGTGGCAATGGGTAGAGGCAAGATTACATGTAATTAGCAATCAAACTGAAATAACACTAAAATGGAAGTTGATACACTGCATAAAAGCAAAAGTTAAAAAAACTGAAAATAGAGTATTTCTGCTAATTTGGTTTTATTCTCAGTAAAACTTATATTATTTCTTTTACCAAAATTATATTCCAAATATTTTTGAAGGATACTGACCACAGGAAATAGACTACACATTGTCCAAAAACTTTAACATTTGTCTTTGTTATTTTATTTTTAAAAATTCTTACGTTTTATTATACATAGTTCTCTAAGATCCAAGTATTACTAATTTTTTGTGAATGTAAGAATATACATTTCTGTTAACTATATAGAATGTTTATTANTCTAAGATCCAAGTATTACTAATTTTTTGTGAATGTAAGAATATACATTTCTGTTAACTATATAGAATGTTTATTAAAATAAAAACAATTACATCTAAATCTTAAATATTTAAAAAGAAACTGAGCTAAAAATAAAACCAAAAAAATCTTGTCCCTAGCAATGAATACAAAGCTTGATTCAGTTGGGTGACTTATTTAACAGCTTAGTTAGACTAAAGATTTACAAAATACGCAAATAATTACTACTCACACTGTACAATGTAACCCTACACAACTAAGTGCTGTAAGAGGNAAGATTTACAAAATACGCAAATAATTACTACTCACACTGTACAATGTAACCCTACACAACTAAGTGCTGTAAGAGGACAAACAGTGAATTGTCCACAATGTGGGTTAAGTTCTGTTTGGTTACGTGGCACAGTGAAAACATTTTACAGCATGCTATCATACCCAAATCAAACCTACCTTGAACGGTGTATGAATCACTTTTTCCACTATACACAAACATTAACACATAGCAAGAATACACCTTGCTATTTTTACACATAATACAGATCTATATCACTGTGAATGTTTTTTCCAATATTTGTGGATGAAAGGGATAGTAATTTGTCATGTTTTATGCATATTAATGAAACAGCATGTTCCTTTTTTACTATTTCATGCCACAATTTTGCTGATCTTTGTTATCCTCTCTAATAAGGCATTATTATGGATGTTAACTGAATACAAAAACTTGCCCACGGACTGATGATTCAAAAACTTCAATAGTGCCAAAAAAATATTATTCCAAAAATTTTTTCACACATTTTTCAAAAAAGCTACTGAACCACACAATTACCCAACATATTAGTGTTAAGCAGAAACAATTGACCACCACCTTCTTGTATGACAAGAGACCTATCAAGAAACTTCATGAAAAGAGAACACTAGTTCTGTTTGCCACATGTGTGAACTAGTATAGCAAAATAAAATCGTCATTAATTCTCACGAAGTAGGGATACAAAACAAAACGGATACTCCCATGGGTTTCACCATCATGCAATATTTTTTGAGTCAGTCAAGTTAACCCTAAAACAGAATACTGTCCATTAAGCTCAATAAGCTCAAAAGCACTTACCTCGCCAACACACACAGGATCAAGAGTCGGCAAGCGATATATTGCAACTTCGCTGGANTGTGTGTGTGTGTGTGTGTGGAAATATAATCAAAACTAATATTTCTCCTCATCACAGCATTTTAATGAGCATATTTCTGTCTGGAACATGTTTGCTTGAATTAACCTCAATACATTAGGCATTTTTCCCCAATTGTTCATAAAGACACACTGTCAACCTGTCTTTATATTAAGACAGTCACAAGGCATTCAAAAGACCATCAGGGCAACATTTGGAGTCACAGAATACGATTTTTCCTAGTAAAAATAGTTATGGGTTAATTGTCTTTATATAAAGAGAGTAAAAAAGTTGTGAATAGAACCCTTGGAGTTCTCCCACACTGCAATATCTACATCTTGTGAAGACTGTGGCAATGGGTAGAGGCAAGATTACATGTAATTAGCAATCAAACTGAAATAACACTAAAATGGAAGTTGATACACTGCATAAAAGCAAAAGTTAAAAAAACTGAAAATAGAGTATTTCTGCTAATTTGGTTTTATTCTCAGTAAAACTTATATTATTTCTTTTACCAAAATTATATTCCAAATATTTTGGAAGGATACTGACCACAGGAAATAGACTACACATTGTCCAAAAACTTTAACATTTGTCTTTGTTATANAATATTTTGGAAGGATACTGACCACAGGAAATAGACTACACATTGTCCAAAAACTTTAACATTTGTCTTTGTTATATTATTTTTAAAAATTCTTACGTTTTATTATACATAGTTTTCTAAGATCCAAGTATTACTAATTTTTTGTGAATGTAAGAATATACATTTCTGTTAACTATATAGAATGTTTATTAAAATAAAAACAATTACATCTAAATCTTAAATATTTAAAAAGAAACTGAGCTAAAAATAAAACCAAAAAAATCTTGTCCCTAGCAATGAATACAAAGCTTGATTCAGTTGGGTGACTTATTTAACAGCTTAGTTAGACTAAAGATTTACAAAATACGCAAATAATTACTACTCACACTGTACAATGTAACCCTACACAACTAAGTGCTGTAAGAGCACAAACAGTGAATTGTCCACAATGTGGGTTAAGTTCTGTTTGGTTACGTGGCACAGTAAAAACATTTTACAGCATGCTATCATACCCAAATCAAACCTACCTTGAACGGTGTATGAATCACTTTTTCCACTATACACAAACATTAACACATAGCAAGAATACACCTTGCTATTTTTACACATAATACAGATCTATATCACTGTGAATGTTTTTCCAATATTTGTGGATGAAAGGGATAGTAATTTGTCATGTTTTATGCATATTAATGAAACAGCATGTTCCTTTTTTACTATTTCATGCCACAATTTTGCTGATCTTTGTTATCCTCTCTAATAAGGCATTATTATGGATGTTAACTGAATACAAAAACTTGCCCACGCACTGATGATTCAAAAACTTCAATAGTGCCAAAAAATATTATTCCAAAAATTTTTTCACACATTTTTCAAAAAAGCTACTGAACCACACAATTACCCAACATATTAGTGTTAAGCAGAAACAATTGACCACCACCTTCTTGTATGACAAGAGACCTATCAAGAAACTTCATGAAAAGAGAACACTAGTTCTGTTTGCCACATGTGTGAACTAGTATAGCAAAATAAAATCGTCATTAATTCTCACGAAGTAGGGATACAAAACAAAACGGATACTCCCATGGGTTTCACCATCATGCAATATTTTTTGAGTCAGTCAAGTTAACCCTAAAACAGAATACTGTCCATTAAGCTCAATAAGCTCAAAAGCACTTACCTCGCCAACACACACAGGATCAAGAGTCGGCAAGCGATATATTGCAACTTCGCTGGAGTTCCTGGCACCTGTGGCGAGCAAGGAACGTGACGGGTTGATCTGTATTGAGTGTATGCCACATTGCTCCTGTTGAGTGGCCGCCGACTCTCTGCGGCCAAGGAGGGATGGTATCTGGTCCAACTTCTGGGTCACCACGTCGTACACCATCAACTGTCACAACAANCTCTGCGGCCAAGGAGGGATGGTATCTGGTCCAACTTCTGGGTCACCACGTCGTACACCATCAACTGTCACAACACACAATAACAATGTTTCCTTTGAAGGCCAATGGACTTTCACAGATATGTTCACTGGATCATTTCAACCCTNCTCTGCGGCCAAGGAGGGATGGTATCTGGTCCAACTTCTGGGTCACCACGTCGTACACCATCAACTGTCACAACAACACACAATAACAATGTTTCCTTTGAAGGCCAATGGACTTTCACAGATATGTTCACTGGATCATTTCAACCCTNACAACACACAATAACAATGTTTCCTTTGAAGGCCAATGGACTTTCACAGATATGTTCACTGGATCATTTCAACCCTAAAATCAGTTCACTCCAACTTCAAACTCTGAAACAACCATGTTCTGCTAAAAATCAAATTGTTACACAAATCTACAACAGAAAATGGTAACATAAAATTTGGGAAGGGGTGTTAGTTGCAGGTGCGGGGGTGGAATGGAAATAAGTTGAAAAACAATTTTAATACTCTTATTTACTTACCCAAGACTCCCTTTAAAAAATACATCAGTTCAAAACTAATTAAGGGCTCCACCTGGCTGTTGCATGAAGTGCACTGTAGAGGTTCGCTAGGAAATATGTGATTCAAGAAACTTGGATTTTTGTAGGAGTATCTAAATAAACATTCTTAGGCATTTAAGATGCATGTAGTGCCCAAAGATNCAAGAAACTTGGATTTTTGTAGGAGTATCTAAATAAACATTCTTAGGCATTTAAGATGCATGTAGTGCCCAAAGATAAGTTTCAAGTTCTCATTTCAACTCCAACAACTATTTTTTTGGGAGTCAGAATGGCTAAAACAGGTGTTTCCAGAACCAATTTTAGCTATTAAATTTTCTAAACAGAAACTTTATAGAGGTGTGGCTAGATATGCATCATACTTTTATCTTTATTAGTATGACATAAAAATATAGGATTGCCACTTTAAGTCACGTTTTGAGGCCTCGATTGCACAAAATAGCTGCAGGCAGGTGGGACACTTAATGTATCTTGTCTTCCGTGAACCAGGNGTTTTGAGGCCTCGATTGCACAAAATAGCTGCAGGCAGGTGGGACACTTAATGTATCTTGTCTTCCGTGAACCAGGTGTTACATTTTTCTTCTGCAAATTATTACAAGCAATGAAATTCAGTTACAAAAATTAAACATCATATGTCTTATCAGACTCCTAACTGATTTAATAACTTAAAGAAAAATACTTTATATTTTATACCATTACGTTATCAGTCTTTGTCTCTTAAAAATAAATAAAAATATAATTACCACTGACACAGTTAAACCAAAACAGTGCAATCCATTACAGCAAATGTTACCTATCTTCTGAAGTTTATTTCGCATTTAGCTGTAGTGTATATATCCACATTCACGTCAAATTCTGGAGGACCTGGGTTCCAATTCCCAGTCTGGCCATTCTGATTTTGGTTTTCCATGTTTTTCCAAAACTACTCCACACAAATGCTGGGATTGTTCCTTAATACGGGCCCTAACCAATTACTTCCCAATTCCTGACTGAATAGCATTCCCTTCCTAAAGCCTATTTTCCGTGTAGCAGCACTCGACAATACCAAATTTAAAAAAGGACACATACCATATATTAGAAATGAAGAAGAACAGTACAATATTTGTGATGGAGCCTCTCCTGCTGGGACATTACTGNACACATACCATATATTAGAAATGAAGAAGAACAGTACAATATTTGTGATGGAGCCTCTCCTGCTGGGACATTACTGTCAAAACACATCTTATGTATCTGATCCACATTAGGAAGCTTTCACACATACCATTNTCTCCTGCTGGGACATTACTGTCAAAACACATCTTATGTATCTGATCCACATTAGGAAGCTTTCACACATACCATTAAATATATGACAATAAAAACAAAAGAGAAGTTATAATTAAAAGAAATAATTTTCATGTTACCCATTACCACACATGTAATTGAACATTCAGTAAAATATTAGCCATCCTTAACAACCACAGTTACCAGCCAACTGACGATGNTACCACACATGTAATTGAACATTCAGTAAAATATTAGCCATCCTTAACAACCACAGTTACCAGCCAACTGACGATACTACACTACATGATAATGTGGGAGGAGGGAGTAAATTGTGGGTTATGACTTATGCTCATAGACCCAATGTCTTATGAGAAAACACAATAACATGTATTTTAGTAATCAATCGGTTATTAAACATTGTAATTGTACAGCATTTCATTAATTCGTTCATCATTATAACTATTTCCACTGCAGAAAAAAAAATTTCCTGGAATAATAATTGCAATGCATTTTTATGTGCACNTTCATCATTATAACTATTTCCACTGCAGAAAAAAAAATTTCCTGGAATAATAATTGCAATGCATTTTTATGTGCACGTAAATATGGTCTAAACCAGTCATGGGGCAACTATAGCTCGCAAGCTTGACTTATGTGGTTTGTCGTAACTTCCCATAACAACAATGGAAATAGCCTGTGAACATAACTGAAATAAATTATACAAACTAAATATATTTATTTCAACCAAATGCACGGATGGCAGTAATTGTCTAATGGTATATTTTGCTTACTGTGTTTGAAATACAGAAGTTGCTGCAGTTAATGAAGGTAGAAGTTGGGGCGACAAGTGGAATATTTCCACAACAGTTTTTTTATCTTTAGCAGTGAGTACATCACATGAATGGATTGGATAGTGGTGAATGGATTGGATAATGGTGGATGTATTGGAANATCTTTAGCAGTGAGTACATCACATGAATGGATTGGATAGTGGTGAATGGATTGGATAATGGTGGATGTATTGGAAATGGTGGATGTATTGGATAATGGTGGATGTATTGGATAATGGTGGATGTATTGGATAATGGTGGGATGTATTGGACAACAGTGGGATGTATTGGACAATGGTGGGATGTATTTGATGGGTGGATGTATTAGATAATGGTGGGATGTATTTGATGGGTGGATGTATTGGATAATGGTGGGATGTATTGGATGGGTGAATGCACTGGATGAGTGTATGGATAGATTGGATGGGAAGGATTATTTTACTGCTAAACCTCAAAAGTGACTGGGAAGTTAACCAATAAAACTTTGTCATTAGTTGCATAAAAATATATGCATAGGCTATGTCTTTAGAATAGCCACTTTTTTGGATAAAATATTATGAATATGACATGGTATTAATAATGTTTGTTTACATGTAGTATAGTTAAGAAAAATCAGGCTATGTCTACACCATTTGGAAAATCACTGGCTGCAGATGGCAGAGGAAAAAGTACGTTTCTCCTTGAATTGCTTCAAACTATCAAACCCACAAATGTGTTTCCACTGGAGTTACCTAACTAATGTTAAAAAAATTTTTTACTTCAATTGTCATGCATTGTCTGGCACCAGGCACTAGAAAACTAGCATATTCACTAACTGTATTTTCTGTAGCAAATATAGCAAATCAAAAATGTAAAGGGCAAGTTGAACACTCAAAACTTTTTCAATTGGTTTATGACTTAACATCTTGTCAATAGCAATGCCATTAGTGGTGAAAGGGCTGCTAAAACAATCAGCACTGAGGAAGAAATCCGTCATGGCCTGCATTATGGAACTATCCTGAATGTCACATGAAATTAAACCAGATTCCTTGTGAATGAATGCAGTGAGTTTTGCCACCTCAACTGGTCACAGCACATGAAGAAATGCTCATCTCCAGCACCCAGTTTGTTTAGTAAGTCAAAACATTACTCATTCTGGTAACTATAAGTATTAACCGAGAAGGAGGGGGTGAGGGGGAANGTTTGTTTAGTAAGTCAAAACATTACTCATTCTGGTAACTATAAGTATTAACCGAGAAGGAGGGGGTGAGGGGGAAAGGTTGAGACCCAGGTCAAAGAAGAAACACACACAACATTTTCAAAAGTCTGTTGGAAATTGGCAGAGAACGAGAAACCATGTTTGGGAGTAACGTATTCAGTCGAGNTTGTGAATGAATGCAGTGAGTTTTGCCACCTCAACTGGTCACAGCACATGAAGAAATGCTCATCTCCAGCACCCATTTTGTTTAGTAAGTCAAAACATTACTCATTCTGGTAACTATAAGTATTAACCGAGAAGGAGGGGGTGAGGGGGAAAGGTTGAGACCCAGGTCAAAGAAGAAACTCGCACAACATTTTCAAAAGTCTGTTGGAAATTGGCAGAGAACGAGAAACCATGTTTGGGAGTAACGTATTCAGTCGAGNCACAACATTTTCAAAAGTCTGTTGGAAATTGGCAGAGAACGAGAAACCATGTTTGGGAGTAACGTATTCAGTCGAGCATTATCTGGAAAATATGACAATAAAAATATTTTACACAAACATACTTACATCACAGTCAGTGTATGTTGTCACATAAAATCTGTTGACAGACTGTGATTTTCAAGACTTCATTTAGCGGACTGCAAACCAAGACTATTCTTTACAAAAGAATTCTTAGTTATATTAAACTTGACAGCAATAGTTATTCAGGCTCCAGGAACAAAGGAAAAGTAAAATCATTTCAATTCATTAAAGCACAACCCATAAAATGGTTAAAAATAAGCAAATACAGTGCTGAGAAATAGCAATACTGTTGGTAGTGTTATTTAATGTCATGGTTTAAAAGTTAAGACATTTCTATATCAATATAAATATATTTTATGAATTTGGCACCTGTACAGGTTAAGACACACTGTGTGTAATTTTACTCTTGAGAAATATGTGAAATGTGGTGCATGTAAAATCCTATTTTCAAGTCCATCTTAATGTCTAATAAGCACAATAATAGAAAATACAAGTAAAGAAGTCGCAAAAAAAAATACTTTACCAGTAAGTACAGAAAGGAGTAATCTCATGTGGCAGATCAGATACTGGACAAACTAATACAAGAAATGATTTGCACAAAGAGTGAAGCAGTGATGACAGGGTACCCACTGTTAATGTTATTTGTAGAACATAGTGTGAATAGATGTCCCAATCATTCGCATAAATTTCTTTACATAGGTAAAATCATACTAATATTTTAATAATGTTGTTTAAATATGTTTATTATTCCTGTTTTTATGAACCTTTTGTACAAATGAAATGAATTTTAGGGCCTAATGCACCAGCCAGGAAATACAAGAGACAGATGGAAAAAACCTAATAAATTCTGGGAATTTTATTGTATGTTTTTTTTTTTTAAATTAAATTGACATTGTTTAAAAAATGTCTTGTGTCACTTGGCAAGTAAGTGGAAGGTTGAAGTGCCATAAGATTTCTTTTGGTAATTATCCAGAGTAGCGACTTTTCTGTATTTAAAAAAAAACCCGAAAAGTGGTTTATTTCTACTCTACTAATTATGCAGAACGTGAATATACTAGGGGCATTAACGTCCGACTAATTTTGTAATATGTGCTGACCTAACCTAACTGAACCTAACCCCACAATGGGTAAATCACTATTTTACATTTTTAAACTAACCTAGGGTTGTAGGGTTTTAAACCAACCTAGGATTGTTGAGTTTTAAACTAACCCAGGTTTGTTGGGTTTTAAACTATAGTTCATTTCATATGAGGCCACATTCTGACAGTCACTGAGTGGCAACTTGTATTCAAAACAAACAATGTACCATTTACAAAATCCTGTATCAGCTGATGCACGAACGAACAAAAGTTAATATTACGTTGGGTATTCTGAGTGCACTGCCGACAAACATTAGACCAGCCGAAAATACGTGATAAGAAAGAGTTCCAAGGTTAATTAATACATTTTATTTTACGTGGTCATAAAAGAGCGGTTTTTAGTGTTAAAAACTAAACTTTGTGCTGAAGTACAAATGTATAGGTGTTCAAAATTAAAGTCACATTAATAGGATCCATTTCCAAATGAAACAAAATTCCAAAAACTTTTTTCACACCTTATCCCCCCTCTCCAAACCGGCTTTCCTTACGTGTTTAATATTAATTCCAAAAGCATACAGAAATATTGCATAATATTGTTGGATTATATTTTCTAATAATCTGACGAAAAATATTTCAAATTCCTTTCGCTCCGAGCCAGCAATAGAACAACAGTAAACTTTACAAAGACGCTACCTCTTGAGAAAAAATGTGGCTCAGAGCAAGTGCTGAAATGTTGTGCACGCCATCTGTGGGGTTATTTTCAAAGCACTACAAGCCAGAAGAGACTAGCGTTTGTTTACTTAATATAATATATTTACGAACAGATACAAATAGTTTTATTTTTCACGAGTTCTGCATAATTTTTAAAGCAACATATATTTTGTGTACAGCTTTTACGAACAAACCTACACATGTCTTTCAAACCTTTTGCTACCTGTTGCGGCCACCCAAGTAGTTCACAAATTGCCGCACGAAGCAGCACCTCTTGGACGTGTTGACACGTTGCATAAAAAGCTAGTTGATGGCGAATGTAAATGAAAAGTAAACGTTGGCGCGGCGATCGTCAACTGTCAAGAATGTNGCATAAAAAGCTAGTTGATGGCGAATGTAAATGAAAAGTAAACGTTGGCGCGGCGATCGTCAACTGTCAAGAATGTGGCCTTCATATATGGTACACAGTATAACCTAGGATTGTAGGTGTAGGGTTTTAATCTAACCTAGGATTGTAGGGTTNACGAACGAACAAAAGTTAATATTACGTTGGGTATTCTGAGTGCACTGCCGACAAACATTAGACCAGCCGAAAATATGTGATAAGAAAGAGTTCCAAGGTTAATTAATACATTTTATTTTACGTGGTCATAAAAGAGCGGTTTTTAGTGTTAAAAACTAAACTTTGTGCTGAAGTACAAATGTATAGGTGTTCAAAATTAAAGTCACATTAATAGGATCCATTTCCAACTGAAACAAAATTCCAAAAACTTTTTTCACACCTTATCCCCCCTCTCCAAACCGGCTTTCCTTACGTGTTTAATATTAATTCCAAAAGCATACAGAAATATTGCATAATATTGTTGGATTATATTTTCTAATAATCTGACGAAAAATATTTCAAATTCCTTTCGCTCCGAGCCAGCAATAGAACAACAGTAAACTTTACAAAGACGCTACCTCTTGAGAAAAAATGTGGCTCAGAGCAAGTGCTGAAATGTTGTGCACGCCATCTGTGGGGTTATTTTCAAAGCACTACAAGCCAGAAGAGACTAGCGTTTGTTTACTTAATATAATATATTTACGAACAGATACAAATAGTTTTATTTTTCACGAGTTCTGCATAATTTTTAAAGCAACATATATTTTGTGTACAGCTTTTACGAACAAACCTACACATGTCTTTCAAACCTTTTGCTACCTGTTGCGGCCACCCAAGTAGTTCACAAATTGCTGCACGAAGCAGCACCTCTTGGACGTGTTGACACGTCGCATAAAAAGCTAGTTGATGGCGAATGTAAATGAAAAGTAAACGTTGGCGCGGCGATCGTCAACTGTCAAGAATGTGGCCTTCATATATGGTACACAGTATAACCTAGGATTGTAGGTGTAGGGTTTTAATCTAACCTAGGATTGTAGGGTTTTAATCTAACCTAGGATTGTAGGGTTTTAATCTAACCTAGGATTGTAGGGTGTTAATCTAACCTAAGATTGCAGGGTGTTAATCTAACCTACAAATTTAGTCTAATCTAGGATTTTAGGGATTTAAAGAAACGGTATAAAACCCCGAAAAAAAAAGAATAAACTCACCTAGGTAGGCGGCGGGTACAATTCCACTGTCCACGACCCATTATACTGTCGTGCTTCTGAACTCAATCAACAAAACACCACTATCTACTAAAACATCCTAGTAACACCTGCGGTAATTATCAAGTTTAGTGACTTTTCTGTAAAAAAAAAAAATTCCCGGACAATGGTTTATTTCTACTATACTAATGATGCAGAACACAAATATACTAGGGCCATTAAGATCAAACTAATTTCATAATATGTGCCCACCTAACGTAACAGAACCTAACCCCACGATAGGTGAATCACACATTTTTAAACTAACCTAGAATTGTAGGGTTTTACAGTAACCTAGGTTTTTTTAGGGCTTTACACTAACCTAGCATTTAAAAATAACCCAGGATTGTAGGGTTTTAAACTAACCTAGGATTGTAGGGTTTTAAACTAACGTAGGATTGTAGGAATTTACACAAACATAGGATTTTAGGGTTTTAAACTAAACTACAAAATTATGATTTTTGGGAATAAAAGGAACCATAAAACACACCAGAATAATATCAATTGGTAATTATTAGGTTTAGGGGCTTTTCTGAACGAAACGTCCTAGACCAACAAAAGTTGCATTATTGGGTTCTGCACAACTTACCTTGTTCATATTCAATAGGGCGTAATGTTAAAATAAGTAGAACATATTAAAAAATATTGTGAAATGTACGAGCAGTTTGCTTGGTTTGTTTACGTCTATTAGCATGTACCGCCATTATTAATGGCCGCGCATGGCTGATTCCACGCTACCTAGCGGCCACGGATGTCATTACAAGCATTTTAACTGTTAATTTTTTAAAAATCAGTCACCCTTGCAAAGCAATAACGAGTGCTTCTGTGTGTTTTATTCGCGTATGTGGCGGATTATGTGGAACACGGAGCTTCATCGAGTGAGGTAAANGTGCTTCTGTGTGTTTTATTCGCGTATGTGGCGGATTATGTGGAACACGGAGCTTCATCGAGGGAGGTAAAGTTAAATTGGCCGTTGACAAAGGAATTATATCAGGTGAGTAAATGGATATTCTTTTGGTGTGTTTTACGGTTCCCTTAAATCCCTAAAATCCTAAATTCGTAGTTTAGTGTAAAACCCAAAAATCCTACATTAGTGTAAAACCCTAAAATACTAGGTTAGTTAAAAACCCTACAATCGTAGGCTAGTGTAAAACCCTACAATCCTANCCCAAAAATCCTAGATTAGTGTAAATCCCAAAAATCCTAGATTAGTGTAAAACCCTACAATCGTAGGTTAGTGTAAAACCCTAAAATACTAGGTTAGTTAAAAACCCTACAATCGTAGGCTAGTGTAAAACCCTCCAATCCTANTTAGTGTAAAACCCTAAAATACTAGGTTAGTTAAAAACCCTACAATCGTAGGCTAGTGTAAAACCCTCCAATCCTAGGTTAGTGTAAAACCCTTAACTCCTAGCTTAGTTTAAAACCATACAATCCTAGGTTAATTTAATAATGTAAAATAGTGATTCACCCATCGTGGGGTTAGGTTCTGTTAGGTTGGCACATATTAAGAAATTAGTCGGACGTTAATGCCCCTCGTATATTCGTGTTCTACATCATTAGTAGAGTGGAAATATACCATTTTCCATCAATTTGATTTACAAGAAAGCCCCTAAATTTAATAATTAATAAAATAAAAAAACCAAAAGTGGTATATTTCCACTCTACTAATTACGCAGAACACGAATATACTAGGGGCATTAACGTCCGACCAATTTCGTGATATGTGCCCACCTAACCTAACCCCACGACGAGTGAATCACTATTTAACATTTTTAAACTAACCTAGGATTGTAGGGTTTTTAATCTAACCTCAGGTAGAAGGGTTTTAAACTATNACTATTTAACATTTTTAAACTAACCTAGGATTGTAGGGTTTTTAATCTAACCTCAGGTAGAAGGGTTTTAAACTATGCTAGAATTTTAATCTAACCTCGGATTTTAGGGTTTTACACTACAGTAGGCTGTTAGTCTAACCTAGGGTTTTAAACTATGCCGGGATTTTAGGTTAATCTAGGTTTTTTTAGGGTTTTTAGTATCATACTACCACTGATNTAGGGTTTTAAACTATGCCGGGATTTTAGGTTAATCTAGGTTTTTTTAGGGTTTTTAGTATCATACTACCACTGATCGATAATACATTGTTCTTAAATTCTAATACAAATTTTCCAAAACCAAAATAAAACATACACAATTTTCTTATTCCCATATAATTAATATTTTTGTTTCAATTAATTTCATGGCTCATCTCATTTTACGTATTTTGTTTTACATTTACGTTTTAGAAATTTGAGTGTGTGCGATATAATACAACTCTGTTATTCAGAAGTATTAAGGACTTAACTTATACGTACAATGCAAAAAATGAAAATCCTGAAAAGTTGTGTGTGTTGTTACAGTAATTATGAAGAATGCTGACTATTCATAAAATAGGTCACAGTGACATACAAGTTGTATATTTGGTTTTCGCAACATTACAGTGGCCTCTGATAATAAGTTCCCCTTTTAGAGTTCAAAAAAACTGATATTGTACCAGGTGTTCACTTGTTTACATGATGCACCATGTTATATTCATTCTACAGTATAATGCCAAATGGACACGAACAAAAGCAAGCAAAGTGAAAGACTCAAATCAGTGCAGCCATTTAAATGTTTTACCATTAGTATAGATACAGATTTTGGGATAAGCAGACATCAGTGTGCATCTTTTCAAACTTCATCAAGTAAAGTGATTTATCGAAGTGTGCAGAAATTTGAGTGTGTGTGGAGTTGGAATTCATTAAACTTGAGTGGACATGTCCAATTATTGAGTTATGACCTATGTTTGGCCCTGTTTTTTTTTCTTTCAATATTTAGTATATAAATGTTAATGAAAACTGAATCTGGCATCAAAAGCGACTAATTCAATTGCAATGCTACTTCAGGATATGTACAAGTCATAAAAAAATAAAACAACTGGTAAACCACATCAAGCAGGTAAATCAGCGTGCCCTATGTACTTCCTAATGCTAACTCCGAGAAGTAGAGTGGTGTAGATTTTGCGTCAAGTTGCTCACTTTTCTAGAGCAATTTGTGGACTTTTTAACATTCTTCGTGCAATGAGAGATTTCTTGTAGTGTATTTTTTCTTGTTTTTCTATATTTTTAACACACAGTTTCCCTGATATTCATAACATGTATTGAAAACAAAACATTGTGCCTACAAGATTCTGATTGATCAATGGCAATACGTAATATCCAAGGGATTCATTTTTTTTTTAAATCCCCATTCTTCATAATTACCTGGACAAGTACTTCTAGGTATATTCATTTTATTCTGGGTTTGGCATACGATCCCATTCATGAATAACACCTATTATTCTAGAAAGAGCATAATCCATAAGTATTTTGACTCAATGTAGAATACAATTTCAACACATTATACCTATGAAAGTCTTTTACTATACCACTGCATAAAAAGCAAAAGAAAAAACAAAATTTTTTACAAAAGTAAATCATGAAAAGCAACAGCAAAATGAATACTTAAAGGCTTTGCTACAGTCACCACGGCATTTCTGTAAGAAATTAACAGTAGTGTTCCCATTTTGAGTCTGAAACAGTGTAGGCTAAGATGACACTAACAAAACACATATGACCAATCAGGAATTAACATAAAAATGGCAGGATTTTCATGAATATTTACTAAGTGTGTTGGCCAACCTGATGTGATACAGATGTGCTTACTCTTGTTTATTTACTTGAGGAAAAAAATTTGGAAGAAAATTTTTTGATATATTTCTAGGCCCGATTTATGATTTAAACAAAATGCAAATCTTGGCTTAAATAAACGAAAATTGGAAACTTCTATTTAACAAACAACTCCTGACACGAGTTTGTTTTGCANGCAAATCTTGGCTTAAATAAACGAAAATTGGAAACTTCTATTTAACAAACAACTCCTGACACGAGTTTGTTTTGCAATGACTCGTGGAGTTGGCTGGCATAAAACACAACGCAATAAAAAAAATATCAATCCTCACTATGCCATCACAGCAAACAGGCTGCCATCTCATAACGTTAAGTTGTGTTGTAGCAAACCCCATAAGCAAGTGTGTGCGGGATTTTCTACTGTTACTTCTTACTGCGATTGTTGCGCTGCCTTCAGTCTTACATCTAAACCTTCATTACCTTGTTACACTTTGTTCCAAATGCAATCTGTCTGTCACTAAGCCACTGTGAACAAAACACTTTATTCATATTACCCAACGGTATGGAGTGCTCTCTGAACATTTCGTGGGTTAGAATGTGTCTGGTGCCGTACTCTCTGTCAATCCATCTCGGGAACGTACTACCCACTTCCCTTTCGCGAATGTAATCTACGAAACTGTGGGACGTTCTTAACACCTGTTTTTCTGCACATTCACTTTCCTCCTCTTCGTCCGAATCTTCGTAACATATAAAATCTTCCTGCTTGCCTTCAGGCTTCCGCGACCGCTCTAGGCGCGCTGCACGCAGTCGACTCCGCCATTCTTCTATACGAAATAAGGTAGCTGATGGAGGCCTGTTCCCGTAAACTGGGAATCTTTCCGTATGCGCCATCGCAGACAAGTACGTAATCAGCAAACCTCCTGCAAGACAACCATAACCTATTTCGAATACAAACTCCCACTGTCCTACGTAAGAGACAAAATTAGCATATGCCTGAAAATATTCATACTAAAGTAGAGGGTAACAACAAAACCTGAAGTTCACAAAAAGAAATTAATTACCATTGAGGACATACTAAAAATAAAATTAAAAACTAATGGTGAACACTAAGCTACATCATATAAGCGCTTACATTAGCTATAAACAATCAACAAACATTTCCACCGTAAGTATTTTAATTGTTTTTTTANACATCATATAAGCGCTTACATTAGCTATAAACAATCAACAAACATTTCCACCGTAAGTATTTTAATTGTTTTTTTAAAATTACTTTCGAGTTGCAAAACACAGCATTTCAATATCCATAAAACCATAGAACAGCATAAAACTACACAACTTTTCCATAGAACAGCACGACAACACCTTGAAGTTGCACAAAAAAATCGTTCGCATTCGTTGAAAACATTAACTATAAATAAGCTATAATGTATTTTTATGGTTCAGCACATGAAGACAAAACTGTATTATCCCAAAGGAAAACAACAAGTTAATCACATTAAAAGAAAAAGTGTTAAAGTGTTTATATTATTTTATAAGTGCACTATGATCGATTGCTATGCTGTCGATACGGAACATGTCAAAAGTTGTAGAAAAATGGTAATTATTTAGTGTAGGGACTTTTCAGAAAGAAAAAAACCACACCGAAAAATAGTTTATTTCCACTTTATTAATTATGCAGAACACGAATATACTAGGGGCATTATTGTCCTACCAATTTCGTGATATGTACCCACATGACCAAATTGAACCTAACCACAACACAGGTAAATCAATATTTTACATGTTATAACTAACCTGTGATTGTACAGTGATAATCTAACTAAGGATAGTAGGATTTCAAACTATCCAAGGATAGATGGGTTCTAAAATATGCTGGGATTTTAGTCTAACCTCGGATATTTGAGTTTTATAATATGGTAGGCTGTTAGTTTAATCTAGAATTTTAGGGTTTTAAACTACACTGGTATTTTAGGATCATCCAGGATTTTAGGGTTTGTGGTAACAGTTAAACATACCGGAAGTCTTCGAATCAACTCACCTAGGTAGGTGACCCATTCAACTGCCATGCATATTCCCTCAATCGACAAAACACTACGATCTACTATAAAATTAAGTAACATCCGCTACATAGGCAAATATAATGCAAAGAAGCATTAGTTTTTGCACCCTCCAATCTTAATTCTCAAGCCTTCGCACAGTCGGATTCGGACGTCAGAACTCACGACCACAAAAATCACATCCACAATGTCTCGCGTCTCAAATTCAACTAACGGCATCTCAAATGCAACAAACAATTCCGTAACGATAACATATACAGTAAACAGCCAATAAGGTGACGACACGATGCACGTTTATTCACGTCATTAATGCATTAAATCAACAAAAGTTATGGTGTCCGACGTTAATAAAGCGGCGGGCCGCTCGTACTATAAACTGTTTTATTTAATACGTTCTATTTATTTTAACATTACGTCCTCCTGAACATCCGTGGCCGGTAGGTAGCATCGGAAACAGCGATGTGCAGCCATTAAACATGGCGACCGAAGTAAACATCGGCTGACGTGCTCGTACTTTTGACGAATTTTTTAAATATGTTTCACTTATTTTAAGATTAAGCCATTTTCAATATTAAAAAGGTAAGCTGTGCAAAACCTATTAATGCTACTTTTGTTGGTCTAGGATGTTTCCTTCAGAAAAGCCCCTACACGAGATAATTACCGAATAATTCATTGCATTCAATACACTTAAGAGGGTCTTCTTCTGTCAACAGACACCCACCGTGGAAAGAAACACACTATTAATACACTTATTCATTAGGCCCAACATTAATGTACACAAATAGAAAATAAACAAGGAACATGAAGGGAGTGTGTCTATTCAAACTTTTTCGTTCTAAGGAGAATGGACCCACTGTTAATGGCGGAACAACTACATCCAAAATATTAATATTAAACCCAAAAAGGATCATTTAATAGGGCCACAGTCGCTGCATCAAAGTTGCCTGTGGAACTCTCATGTCGTGCGTCCCGATGCATGTCCGCAACGTTCACTTTGGAACGAGTCATGACCGGATACCGAGTTATCCAANTTAGGCCCAACATTAATGTACACAAATAGAAAATAAACAAGGAACATGAAGGGAGTGTGTCTATTCAAACTTTTTTTCGTTCTAAGGAGAATGGACCCACTGTTAATGGCGGAACAACTACAGCCAAAATATTAATATTAAACCCAAAAAGGATCATTTAATAGTGCCACAGTTTTTTTCGTAAGAATTTTATGCACTATGTTCCCTGTAAATTAGTACACAAAGGCAAATGTTATCTCATATTCCTCGCAAGGACACCAGAGAGTTAGCTGTACCAAAATACTTCTGATTCTTAACTATACCAAAATGCAACTGATTCTTAACTATACCAAAATGCCACGTGCTTTTTCGAAAATTGCTTAAATACAAAATTACCACATTGCAGAATTAACAGAATATTTTATTATGTCCAGTTTCAATGTTAACATGATTGTATTTAGACATGAGAAAATTTCCCAACTTTTAACAAAGTGGCACAAAGGTCTCTGTAATTCCAACCATTTTCGTCCCAAAACTGGAAAAATAATATTTACCAAATAAATTCATTGAGGTGGACCACTGTGCCAGACCATGGTCTGGCATGGCCACTGTCATAATGCCATCGGGCCACAGTCGCTGCATCAAAGTTGCCTGTGGAACACTCATGTCGTGCGTCCCGATGCATGTCCGCAACGTTCACTTTGGAACGAGTCATGACCCGATACCGAGTTATCCAACCGAGTGCCTGTGGTGTCCCTAGACATATCTGTGTAAATAGAATAGGAATCAAGTGTTAGAATATGTGTTAAATAGTATTAGAACTTATCGCCTACTGGCAAATGTTCGTGAAATTCGCACTTAGGGGATTGCGAAATAATCATACACGCCAAGTGCATATTTAAAAAGGTGCAGAGTAGCAAGGCTAGGGTATGTGAAGTGTTCAATATAATTTTCCGAGTGCAATTGTTTTTCTAATGTAGCCAATTAGTGATGTAGGAAATAGTTAGACTTTCTTTCAACTTGAACGTTCCAGTTGTAGAGTACCCAAGACTTAACAGACCTAAATTTCCCACGTGCTCTACAAGGCACCACATATTCATGTATTGTGCTTAAATTAGTGCTTCAGAAAGAACTCTGAACTCTCCTCGAACTAAGGGATGTCCATTCCGAACAGTNATAAATGCATGCCAAGTGCATATTTAAAAAGGTGCAGAGTAGCAAGGCTAGGGTATGTGAAGTGTTCAATATAATTTTCCGAGTGCAATTGTTTTTCTAATGTAGCCAATTAGTGATGTAGGAAATAGTTAGACTTTCTTTCAACTTGAACGTTCCAGTTGTAGAGTACCCAAGACTTAACAGACCTAAATTTCCCACGTGCTCTACAAGGCACCACATATTCATGTATTGTGCTTAAATTAGTGCTTCAGAAAGAACTCTGAACTCTCCTCGAACTAAGGGATGTCCATTCCGAACAGTGAAGGATCCTATTGTCTTTATGTTTTTTGTGTTTAAGTAGTGAGATCAGTAAACTAAGATACATCGTAGGATGACACGAGCTCTCGCCAAAGAAGCGGTTCTCCCGCGCTACCCCCCGCAGTCTGCTACCACAAGTCTTAGGTGCTGCACGTGTGTCGTGTCGCAGGGGACTTTCATACTTGGTTCTAAACACTTAAATTCAATAGGTTTATGTATTTACTGGAAATTTTATTTCATTTACCAACAATAATCCCTGCGTTCGCAGCACTCCTCCGTCAGCTAAATTAACCAACCCCGGAGGTTTAATTACTACTGTAAGTTTTCGCACCATTCTTGNAAAAGAAGCGGTTCTCCCGCGCTACCCCCCGCAGTCTGCTACCACAAGTCTTAGGTGCTGCACGTGTGTCGTGTCGCAGGGGACTTTCATACTTGGTTCTAAACACTTAAATTCATTAGGTTTATGTATTTACTGGAAATTTTATTTAATTTACCAACAATAATCCCTGCGCTCGCAGCACTCCTCCGTCAGCTAAATTAACCAACCCCGGAGGTTTAATTACTACTGTAAGTTTTCGCACCATTCTTGGCATTTTTTTTTTGTACTGTAACTGTCGATGGTGGGAATTACGTGTCAGGTCCGCTTTAATATGCATTGTATTCGTGTAACTGAGTACACTATCCGGCAATCCGATTTACTTGAGTTAATCAAAACTTTTGAGCTCTCATTTAGTGTTTTATTTCGGGTCCTGGCCCTATCCAAGAAGTAACTAATGCCCCAAGGAGGCATCCTTCATTTATAAGGTAAAAGGTAATACTAAGGCGTGCTGGAGAACCAATATCTTTGCAACATAATTTGTTTTCCTGCAAATTTGTACCGTGTGTGTCAGGAGATACAGCCACTTGGTCGTTCGGTTCACGATCCTGAGAACTGTGAATTCGTGATCATGCAGAAAGGTAGCACATTTTCTATTAGAAATAGGAATAATGTATAAATCTGACTTTACATAACATAGTTGCCGGACGATATCCCCATTATTTTCGTCGATCGCTCAGATAACGTTATTATTTTATGCTAAAATATTTTATTAGAGGGAGTTTAGTAGCATAAAACATATGTAATGTAGTTTAAGTTTCTTTGGTGTGATTTTCTACATTCACTATGTTTGTTTACATTTTTACACATAAACAACAATTTGCTGAAAAGACTCTGAAATAAAGTAAAACAAGCAAAACAAATCAGCAATAATATATATTTAAATTAAGGAAGTGCTTTATATATTTTCACACAAGTCTTGTGCCAGGGCTTAAAATTACCTCAGTTAATAATTTTACCTTTGTGTTTATGCAGGAGAGAGCAGCCAAATCTGCCACTGCCTCGCCTAGTCAATTTAGTCTGGTGTAAGGAGGCATAGGTGTTGAATGTATGTTGCATGCTCGGAGGACTGCAACTTTTGTTACCCAACCATGGAGTTTGAAATAGCTTAACTATTACTGGAACCATTTTCTTTTCTGTTCTCCTACTATTACTTAATTTTGGGCATCTTCTCTGCTGAATCATCATGCCCCGACGACTTAACTACGAAACTAATTATTCTCGGCTACATGGCTATTGTTTTCCATAGGCTAATGGTAAGCGGTAAGTACCAGACCCGCTTATATTGCGAAATGTTCACTCTAATAGCAAGTACAGTGAAATTGAATGTTTTCATATTAAGGGTAAAGTGTAATGTTACCTGAGTGTTCGGGGATAGTAATGTGGACGTCGTCTGGCAACTATATTGAGAAAAGTCAGAATATTATACCAAATTCCTATTTTGAATAGAATAGGCCCTAGCTCAATGGGGGAGCCCGAAGTCCCAGTTCTCAGGAATGTGGGCCGTACGACCACATGGCTGTATCCCCTGATACACATGGTACACATTTACAGAAAAACTTTATATATAGCCGGAGTATTCAGGCTTTTCAGCAAACCTTAGTATTACCTTTAACTTATAAATGAAGGATGCCTCCTTGAGGTGTCGGTGAATTCCTGGATAGGGCCAGGACCCGAAATACAACACTAAATGAGAACTCACATGTTTTGGTTAACTCAAGTAAATTGTATTGCCAAATAGTGTACACAGTTACATGTACACAATGCAAATTAAAACGGACCTGACTCACAAGGCCTATGAGTGCTCGTTACTGTCCAATAAAAGACAAGAATAGCCAGAAAATTTACAATAGTTATTAAACCTCTGGGGTTGGTAAATTGAGCTGGCGGAGAGGTGCTGCGAATGTGGGGAATACTGTTGGTAAACTAAATAAAAGTTCCTGGTAATTACATTAACATATTCCGGTTAAGTGTTCAGAACAAGGTATGAAGGTACCCATCGACGCTATGTGTGTACAGTACATAAGCCTATTGGAATCAGACTGCCGGAGATGGCGTGGGAGAGTTGCGTCCTTGCCGAACGTTCGCTGCACTCTCCGAGGTACTTTAATTAACATACCCGATTAACATAGAACTTGTATCANGCGTCCTTGCCGAACGTTCGCTGCACTCTCCGAGGTACTTTAATTAACATACCCGATTAACATAGAACTTGTATCATATACACATAAAAAACTGAAACTTTCTGAGTGAGTCTTTTTAATACTGTAGAGAGTTAAGAGTTCTTAATTAAGCACTAATTTAAATACAAAACATGATTATGTGGTGTTTCGCAGAGCAAATGGTAAATTTAGGTATTTTAAGTTTTGGTGGACTCTACGACCAGAATGGTGAGGTTGACAGAAAAACTAATTGTTTCCCACTTCACTAATTGACTAGATTAGACATACAATTGCACTAGGAAAAATAATTATATAGAACACTTAGCCTTGGTACTCTACTTCTCATTATATATGGTTGTGGTGTTCATTTATTCTGCGATTAATTCGCAATCCCCTAAAGGCAAATTTCATGGACATTTGCCCATGGCAGATAACTTCTAATGCTATTTATTGCATATTCTAAAACTTGATTCCTATCCTCATTGCATAGATCTCTCTAGGGATACCATAGGCACTCGGTTCGATCACTCGGTATGGGTCATGAGTCATTCCCTAGTGAACGATGTAGATATGCATCAGGACGCCTTTGGTGAGTTTCCGCGAGCCGCACTGGTGCAGTGACTGTGGGCCAATGACGAGATGAAAGTGGCCGTGCCAGACCTCGCAAGAGTGGTCCACTTTAATCTGTACGATCGTGTTTTATTTATGAAAACTACTACTTCTCGAAAGTGTTTCGGGACCTTGCCCACTCTTGGTAAATACGCAGTTATTCTTGAAAATGTTTAAAATGTGTATATCTTGCAGGAGTTTACAGGGGTGGCTCTGACATCTCCGAACAAATGCGATGTGAACTTATAAATCATGTGGCAGTGTTGAGGCGTATCGCAATGAAGTCTTCGGCCACACACCTTGTTTGAGAGAGCTCGTACTCGTCCGAGGTTTTCACTATAACACTAACAGTAGTGACATATAATTATATTCGTAAATACACCTCACCAAGTTTTAATTCTTTACTATTTAATTGTAATCGCACCTTAAGTAATACTTTCCATTATCATGTTATATTTGGTACAATTTACTGTGAAACATTTCTCTCAAATCCCGACCATAGACTAAAGATGAGGTAGACTGATCTCGCTGGCTGTGCACTATCAATAACGATATCCCAAAATTGAACTTTTTTGCTGGCAACACGTCTAGCGAAAACAGCATGGTTTGGATTTTAGATCAGAAGACTGATTTGTAAACAAATGCTTTGCGATATGTTTATACATCCTCTAACCAATTTGTAATGCAGTTTGATTACATTCAAACTGTTAAAAATATTTTATTCATATAACAGTGATTGTAATTTAAAAATTAAGGCAAAACAAACTTTTGCATGACTGTTGATAATTGNATATTTTATTCATATAACAGTGATTGTAATTTAAAAATTAAGGCAAAACAAACTTTTGCATGACTGTTGATAATTCAACTGTGTTAGTTGGGTACGTTCAAAGAAGACGTCTATGGTCTCTATGTTCCAGGAAATAACGACTACGTTGTTCAATGTTCCAAATCTTGGCATTGTAGAAATTACATTCGCGCATGCTGACCGTGGCAAACGAAGATGTAACAAAAAAATGGTTGCCTGTAAAGTCGGTTTTACGGGCGAAGATTTTACGTGACAACGTAGTGCTGCGCGCGNATATTTTATTCATATAACAGTGATTGTAATTTAAAAATTAAGGCAAAACAAACTTTTGCATGACTGTTGATAATTGAACTGTGTTAGTTGGGTACGTTCAAAGAAGACGTCAATGGTCTCTATGTTCCAGGAAATAACGACTATGTTGTTCAATGTTCCAAATCTTGGCATTGTAGAAATTACATTCGCGCATACTGACCGTGGCAAACCAAGATGTAACAAAAAATAATTTTTAGTATATGAACGATTGCATTCCAGAAAATAACTTTTACGCATACACGCTGTTGTAGCAACTTCCAACAAAGAGATTACACAAAATAACTGCTGCATATTTGTAGTGTTATAACTGCGTTTCGAAGTTCCAGTGCAAGAAATTAAAACAAAAGTTTATTCATGCGCAGTTGAGCTCGAAGCCTAGATGTTCCAAATAAATAACTTTTACAAATGCACACGTGTACGATCTATATGTGGTAACAATTCCTGTTACAAAGTATTCCGAAAATAACTGCATGACCAAGGAACGTGTAACTCGCCTGATGTGTTATATAAACGGAAGAACGTTATTTTAAGCGTTTCGTTAAATAACGCTCGTCCATTCTATCTCTATTTAGCCAACATTTCAGTCCCATTCCCATCTGGCCAACCTCCAGATTTAGCAGGAGGTTGTAAAACCCGCCCTTTAAACATACTTAAAGATAAATGAGCTACCGAAACCGTTTTTTCGTTGGACAACATTAATGCATTTTGAGTTCTGGGAATTATTAGGACTGAATACTTTGAATTTAATGCTTAAATGGCCTCAGTGAAAATAGCAGCCGTGCTCAATAGTGTACTGGAAAGACTAATATAAGATTATATAAAAAACTTTGAAAATGTGTTAGTGTTTTATTAAAATATTTGTATGTGTGTACTTGGAATAATAATTATTTTAATAGTGGCTTAATATAAATATTATTTATTTTAAATTTGTATCTATTATATATTATTCTATATTTAAAAAAATATTTTACTTTTAGGTAATTTTATATGCATGATAATATTCCATGGAAACAGAAAGTTCTCAAAAATCAAAATGTACGGGGGTGGAGCAGCTCCGATTTTGGTGTTAAGTAAGAAATTATTAAGAATTGTTGAGATTAGAGAGTATTCATGGTTGTATATTTTTAATACAGTGGAATTATTTTTCAGGTCAAAACACCAAAAGAGAATCAGGAAGGAAGGTACAGTTGGGGAACATTTCTGCCGGCAAGGTAATTGACCATGAGGTTTCTAGAAGTGACATGACCTTTTTCGTAAATGTTAATTTTTCATCAGTTAATAGAAATAATTCTTGTGTTTCTCGAATAGCCTTTTTATTGGGATGGTTTCAAATAGGCCAACGTTTTTACGTTGTTGCATGTATGTTAGATAGTCGTGGAAACAGTCCTGTTTTCGCTATAACGATTTTTTTTCATTTTTACTACACAAGATGTGCCCAGAATCTTCACGTACCGCTAAATAACATGAAATTTTCCCAGGAGTGGGTTTATTAATCTTTTATTTCTTTAGTTTATAAATTACAGTTTTATCTAAAAAAAAAAAAAATCTTTTTGAAAGGAGCGTTCATTATATTTTTTAAAAGAATTCTAGGTAATTATTCAGTTTAGTGACTTCTGTAAAAAAAAAAAAAAATTCCCAGAAAATGGTATATTTCCACTCTAATAATGACGCAGAACACGAGTATACTAGGGGCATTAACGTGCGACTAATTTCATAATATGTGCTAACCTAACAGAACCTAACCCCACTGTGGGTGAATCACTTTTTACATTTGTAAACTAACCTAGGATTTTAGAGTTTTACACTAACCTAGGTTTTTTAGGATGTTATGCTAACCTAGAATTGTAGGTTTTACACTAACCTAGGTTTTTTAGGGTTCTAAACTAACCTAGGATTGTAGGGTTTTGAACTAACCTACATAATTAGGATTTTAAGGAATTGAAGGAACCGTAAAACATACGAGAAGAATATCAATTAACTCATCTAGGTAGGCGGCGGGTCCTCTGTCAATTCAACCTTACCTGACACGAAGAAACACCATGATCTACTAAAATGCAGCATAGGCAAATATGCACTGAAGCACTCATTCATAGCCGAATATTACACACTGGAGCACTCGTTCATAGGCGAATATAACACACAGAAGCACTCGTTCTTGCCATCTCCGCTTTTAAATCCGTCGGATTGAGACATCACAACTCACACCGGCAAAGANATTTCTGCCGGCAAGGTAATTGACCATGAGGTTTCTAGAAGTGACATGACCTTTTTCGTAAATGTTAATTTTTCAGCAGTTAATAGAAATAATTTTTGTGTTTCTCGAATAGCCTTTTTATTGGGATGGTTTCAAATAGGCCAACGTTTTTACGTTGTTGCATGTATGTTAGATAGTCGTGGAAACAGTCCTGTTTTCGCTATAACGATTTTTTTTCATTTTTACGACACAAGATGTGCCCAGAATCTTCACGTACCGCTAAATAACATGATATTTTCCCAGGAGTGGGTTTATTAATCTTTTATTTCTTTAGTTTATAAATTACAGTTTTATCTAAAAAAAAAAAATCTTTTTGAAAGGAGCGTTCATTATATTTTTTAAAAGAATTCTAGGTAATTATTCAGTTTAGTGACTTCTGTAAAAAAAAAAAAAGAATTCCCAGAAAATGGTATATTTCCACTCTAATAATGACGCAGAACACGAGTATACTAGGGGCATTAACGTGCGACTAATTTCGTAATATGTGCTAACCTAACAGAACCTAACCCCACTGTGGGTGAATCACTTTTTACATTTGTAAACTAACCTAGGATTTTAGAGTTTTACACTAACCTAGGTTTTTAGGATGTTATGCTAACCTATAATTGTAGGTTTTACACTAACCTAGGTTTTTTAGGGTTCTAAACTAACCTAGGATTGTAGGGTTTTGAACTAACCTACATAATTAGGATTTTAAGGAATTGAAGGAACCGTAAAACATACGAGAAGAATATCAATTAACTCATCTAGGTAGGCGGCGGGTCCTCTGTCAATTCAACCTTACCTGACATGAAGAAACACCATGATCTACTAAAATGCAGCATAGGCAAATATGCACTGAAGCACTCATTCATAGCCGAATATTACACACTGGAGCACTCGTTCATAGGCGAATATAACGCACAGAAGCACTCGTTCTTGCCATCTCCGCTTTTAAATCCGTCGGATTGAGACATCACAACTCACACCGGCAAAGACAACGGCTACTGAGCTGTTAAAAAATTTCCAGTAAATCACATCTGACGTGTCACCGTGACGTAACAATACCCAAAAGCAAATAAGGTGACAGCATGATATCACCAAAATTCATGGCGTCTGCTGTAAACAAAGCGGGGGACTGATCGTATTTTTAGCTATTTTATTTAATACGTTCTATTTATTTTAACATGAAGCCCTCCTGAGTATTAACTAGGTAAGCTGTGTATAATCCATTAATGCTACTTTTGTTTGTCTAGGAAGTTTCCTTCAGGAAAGCCACTAAACTTAATAATTACTGAATTCTTTAATATGGACTGGACTAGTGATGGGCAGAACAATTCAGCTGAACGAATAGATTCATTTGAATCGGTTCAGTCTAACAATTCGTTCAACAGAATCATTCATTTCGTTCTCTTGTGCTGCAGTTCTTTGGAGTTATTACTCGTTCTCTGTTTTAGGTATTCGTTTTCTCTGCTTCTCATTTTCGGTTCTTTCTTCGTATACATAGTCGTTATCTGTGATTCTTTTAGTTAAAACGATTGCTAAAAGACTTTATTTTTGCAGGTGGTCTCTGTGGTATATCTAACTTAGGATTGTAGGGTTTTAATCTAACCTAGGATTATAGGGTTTTAATCTACCCTAGCATTGTAGGGTTTTAAAGTAACAGTAAAACATACCGGAAGTATATGAATTAACTCACCTAAGTAGGCGGCGGGTACAATTCCGTTGTCCTCGGCCAATTCAACTAACGTCGTGCACGACTTGCACCTTACCTCACTCGACAAAACACCATGGTCTACTAAAACGTCCAAGTAACACCCGACACATAGACGACTGTCACACATAGAATCACCCGTACTTGCACCCGCCATTCTTAAATCACAAGCCTTCGCATGGTCGGATTCGGATGTCGCAACTCATGAACCGCACTATTGCATCTAAACAGAAATTAAACTCAGTTCACATCTGTGCCGACAGCATTACTATATGACATGGCCTCTGACGTAAACAGAGTGGCTGAACCCCTCATATTTTATCTATTTTATTTAGTTTGTTCTACCTTTTTTACCATTGCGCCCTCAATATTAAAAAGGTAAATTGTGCAGAACCCATTTATGTTAGTTTTGTGGGTCTACTATGTTTCCTTCAGAAAAGCAGCTATTCTATATAATTACCAAACCATTTTTGAATCACATGTTTTTTTTNGGTCTACTATGTTTCCTTCAGAAAAGCAGCTATTCTATATAATTACCAAACCATTTTTGAATCACATGTTTTTTTTACCAAACCTTTGCAACACACTTCATTTCCACCCAGACGGAGCCTTTAACCATTTGCACTCAAAAGTATGNTTTTTTTACCAAACCTTTGCAACACACTTCATTTCCACCCAGACGGAGCCTTTAACCATTTGCACTCAAAAGTATGTCACTTAATCAGTAATTATGCAGTTTAGGGGCTATTCTTAACAAAACGTACTAAAACAACAAAAGTAGCATTAATGGGTTCTGCACAGCTTACCTTGGTAATTATTAAGTTTAGGGGCTTTTCTGTAAAAAAAATTCACGGAAAATTGTATATTTCCACTCAACTAATGATGCAGAACACAAATGTATGAGGGACATTAACGTATGACTAATTTCTTAATATGTGCCCACCTAATCTTGCAGAACCTAACCCCACGATGGGTGAATCACTATTTAACATTTTTAGACTAACCTAGGATGGTAGTGTTTTAAACTAACCAAGGAGTTTAGGGTTTTACACTAACATAGGTTTTTTGGGTTTTAAACTAACCTAGGGTTGTAGGGTTTTAAACTAACCTNGAGTTTAGGGTTTTACACTAACATAGGTTTTTTGGGTTTTAAACTAACCTAGGGTTGTAGGGTTTTAAACTAACCTAGGGTTGTAGGGTTTTAAACTAACCTTGTATTTTAGGATTTTGCACTAACCTAGGATTTTAGGGTTTTACACTAACCTACGATTTTAGGGTTTTAGGGATTTAAAGGAACCGTAAAACACACCAAAAGAATATCAATTTACTCACCTGATATAATTCCTCTGTCAACAGCCAATTCAACCTTAACTCACTCGACGAAACACTTGTGTTCTACAAATCCGCCACATACGTGAATATTACGCACTGAACCACTAGTTTTCAGTTGAATATAAGGCATTGAAACACTCGTTTACTGTCAAATATAACGTACAGAAGCACTAGTTATTGCTTTCTCCGTTTTTAAATCCGTCGGATTGAGATAGCACAACTAGACTCGGCAAAGACGCAATGGCGACCAATTTTTTTTTAATTGACCTTTAAAATGCTTGTAATGAGATCCGTGCTCGCTAGGTAGCGTGGAATCAGCAATGCATGGCCATTAATAATGGCGGTAGACGTTAATAGACTTAAACAAGCCAAGCAAACTGCTCGTACATTTCACAATTTTTTTTAATATGTTCTACTTCTTTTTACATTAGGCCCTCTTAAATATGAACAAGGTAAGCTGTGCAGAACCCAATAATGCAACTTTTGTTGTTTTAGTACGTTTTGTTAAGAAAAACCTTAAAACTCAATAATTACCAAACCCTATAATCCTAGGTTAGCTTAAAACCCTACAATTCTAGGTAAGATTAACACCCTACAATCCTAGGTTAGTGTAAAACCCAATAATCCTAGGTTAGTTTTAAAATGTAAAATAGTGATTCACTCATTGTGGGGTTAGGTTCTGTTAGGTGAGCACATATTACGAAATTAGTCGGACGTTAATGTCTGTAGTATATTCGTGTTCGGCGTAATTAGTAGAGTGGAAATATACCACTTCCTGTAATTTTTTAATTTTTTTTTTTTACAGAAAAGCTCCTTAACTACATAATTACAGTGAATTTATATACCAGGTAAAGTTTTTTGTCCATACATTTTGACATGTCAACTTAAGGGTTGAGCATGCTTTCTAGTTATCACCATGGATAACGAAGTTTCTGGGAGTAGCTGATGGTCCTGGTTGTGCTTCTCTGGTAGTCTTCTTGGTTCCCTCACTCATTTATCCTCACAGAAAATGTTTNATTTTGACATGTCAACTTAAGGGTTGAGCATGCTTTCTAGTTATCACCATGGATAACGAAGTTTCTGGGAGTAGCTGATGGTCCTGGTTGTGCTTCTCTGGTAGTCTTCTTGGTTCCCTCACTCATTTATCCTCACAGAAAATGTTTCTCTTGTTCTTTTTTTGCATGCAAGTAGTNAGTTTAGGGTTTTACACTAACATAGGTTTTTTGGGTTTTAAACTAACCTAGGGTTGTAGGGTTTTAAACTAACCTTGTATTTTAGGATTTTACACTAACCTAGGATTTTAGGGTTTTACACTAACCTACGATTTTAGGGTTTTAGGGATTTAAAGGAACCGTAAAACACACCAAAAGAATATCAATTTACTCACCTGATATAATTCCTCTGTCACCAGCCAATTCAACCTTAACTCACTCGACGAAACACTTGTGTTCTACAAATCCGCCACATACGTGAATATTACGCACTGAACCACTAGTTTTCAGTTGAATATAAGGCATTGAAACACTCGTTTACTGTCAAATATAACGTACAGAAGCACTAGTTATTGCTTTCTCCGTTTTTAAATCCGTCGGATTGAGATAGCACAACTAGACTCGGCAAAGACGCAATGGCGACCAATTTTTTTTTNCTCCGTTTTTAAATCCGTCGGATTGAGATAGCACAACTAGACTCGGCAAAGACGCAATGGCGACCAATTTTTTTTAAATTGACCTTTAAAATGCTTGTAATGAGATCCGTGCTCGCTAGGTAGCGTGGAATCAGCAATGCATGGCCATTAATAATGGCGGTAGACGTTAATAGACTTAAACAAGCCAAGCAAACTGCTCGTACATTTCACAATTTTTTTAAATATGTTCTACTTCTTTTTTTTTTAAATATGTTCTACTTCTTTTTACATTAGGCCCTCTTAAATATGAACAAGGTAAGCTGTGCAGAACCCAATAATGCAACTTTTGTTGTTTTAGTACGTTTTGTTAAGAAAATCCTTAAAACTCAATAAATACCAAACCCTATAATCCTAGGTTAGCTTAAAACCCTACAATTCTAGGTAAGATTAACACCGTACAATCCTAGGTTAGTGTAAAACCCAACAATCCTAGGTTAGTTTTAAAATGTAAAATAGTGATTCACTCATTGTGGGGTTAGGTTCTGTTAGGTTAGGTGAGCACATATTACGAAATTAGTCGGACGTTAATGTCTGTAGTATATTTGTGTTCGGCGTAATTAGTAGAGTGGAAATATACCACTTCCTGTAATTTTTTTTTTTTTTTTTTTACAGAAAAGCTCCTTAACTACATAATTACAGTGAATTTATATACCAGGTAAAGTTTTTTGTCCATACGTTTTGACATGTCAACTTAAGGGTTGAGCATGCTTTCTAGTTACCACCATGGATAACGAAGTTTCTGGGAGTAGCTGATGGTCCTGGTTGTGCTTCTCTGGAGTCACCTTTTTGTAGTCTTCTTGGTTCCCTCACTCATTTATCCTCACAGAAAATGTTTCTCTTGTTCTTTTTTTGCATGCAAGTAGTNGTAGTCTTCTTGGTTCCCTCACTCATTTATCCTCACAGAAAATGTTTCTCTTGTTCTTTTTTTGCATGCAAGTAGTCCTGGAATTGTACCTGGGCTTGTTTCTGCCAATTCCTGGTGAGCATTTAGGTATATACCCACTTTGCTTCTCACAGTTGCTCTTCTTTCTTCGCAATTGTTTCCTTAGGTCACATTTTTTATTGGATGGATTTTCTTTATATGGTTTCATGTGGTTCCTTCATGTCCACCTTTGTTGTGGCTACTTGCTTTGCCCTAGAGGTTTGTAGCCACTGTTGATTTTTGTAGTGGAATATTTTCTCTAACATCTGCTGCTATATTTGGCACTAAGGCCACCGTGTGTAATGGGTAATGGGGTTTGCTGAGGCATTCTGTTCCTAGTTTGTCCTTAGCCTTCTTTGCCACTCTATTAATTACTACCTGGAATTTCATTGTGTTTGAGGGTCTGCTTTCTACTGAGGTTTTCATTTTCTTTCGGGGTGTTTTTGGACCAGGAAGAGAATGCCGTGATAATATTGGGATTGCAAATAAGTAACATGTAACCCATGTTCTTGTAATCATTTTTCCAGCTTTTTGTTTTTTTTTGGGGCAGCCAACACTACCTGAACTTTCTCCATATCTTCTGATGGGAGGTAATTCAATTTCAAATCAGCACAGTTTTAATACAAATTGTATCGGACTCCCTCAGATTTTATTTTTTTGTCTCTGGTTTGTACCCACAAAGTACAGAGAATTTTTTTTCACTGGATTTTTGAGTAAGTGGTTATTATTTTAATTTTAGAAAATGACCAAAAATGTTTAATTTTACATGTTTTACTTTTTAAATAGTTGCAACTCTGGAACAGCTAGTGCTGGAAAGTTGTGTATGATGTGATTTTATATTATGTGCAACTTGATTGGTGTTACTATATTAAAAAAATTTTGAAGAACTAACGGAAAATTTAAAATTTTCTAATTGAAGTAATAACAATTTTTTCAGGCTATAGCAGATGTTATCCGAACATGCCTGGGACCTCAAGCAATGCTCAAAATGTTGATGGACCCGATGGGTGGCATTGTGATGACAAACGATGGCAATGCTATTCTACGTGAGATAACAGTGCAACATCCTGCTGGAAAGTCCATGATTGAGATTGCACGCACACAAGATGAAGAGGTGAGTTTTGGGTTGTAGTGGGATAGCTTCTTAATTAAAATAAATACTGCAAAACGTTTCAAGGTGAGCAAGTTTGGGATTTCTTTAGTTCTAATTGTGATATTCTTAGAGTTAGGCTACATCATCTGGTATATAATTTGTCTCAATTCATCTCCTTTCTCCAGATCTCAGCTCATTCCTTGACTTGAGTTCTTTCTGCCATGTCAGTCATGCCTTCACTAATTGCATTACATATTTTGTGTTTCGTTTCTGTCCAAAAGTTCAATTTTTTGAAGTATGGTGATCATCTTGGTCTAAACCAAGTTTATTCTCCTTAGGGTATTATAGCAGTGGTAATTTGTACCGAGAGCTACAAGGTCTGTTAGAGGAATTACATTTCACCAACCCTGTGCTTTTTTTGGGTTGTGAAAGTCTTTGAAGTCACAAAAAGTCATGATTCATAGCAGTAGTTGTGAAAATCTTAAATAATTCAAGAATTTTCATTACTTTTTACTAGGTAAACTTAAGATTTTTTTTTTCAGGAATAGTACTAATATTTGAACTACACCCTGCAGTATGTCCATATCAGTAATTAATTAAATCATTGGTAATTATCCAGTTTAGTGGCTTTTCTGAACGTAACGTCCTAGACCAACAAAAGTAGCATTAATGGGTTCTGCACAGCTTACCTTGTTCATATTTAGGACATAATGTTAAAATAAGTAGAACGTATCAAATAAAATAGTTAAAAGTACGAGCAGCCCGCGGCTTTGTTAACGTCGGACGCACTTAATTTTCAGTGATTTTCAGCATTGTGCCGTCACCTTATTGGCTGTAGATCGTTGACGTCATCGTAACTGTCTTTAGACTTCATGTCATAGAATTTCAGTTGCAGTTCAGATGCTTGATAGTGCAGTTGTGTTGTTGCGAGTGCGAGTTATGACGTCTGAATCCAACCGACTTAAAAACTGAGTGTGCAAGAACGAGTGCTTCTGTTTAATATTCGCTTATGAACTAGTGCTTCTGTGTGTATTGTTCACCCATGAACAAGTGCTTCTGTGTGTAATATTCACCTATGAACGAGTGCTTCTGTGCGTAATATTTGCCAAAGTGGCTTGTGTTACTTGTTTCGTCGAGTGAGGTAAGGTGCACGGCGGTAGTTGATTGGCAGAGGACAGGAATTGTACCCGCTGCCTACCTAGGTGAGTTAATTCATATTCTTCCAGTGTGTTTTACGGTTCCTTTAAATCCCTAACATCCTAGATTAGACTGAATTTGTAGGTTAGTTTAAAACCCAACAATCCTAGGTTAGTTTAAAAATGTAAAATAGTGATTAACCCATCATGGGGTTAGGTTCAGTTATGTAAGGTTCAGTTAGGTTAGGTGGGCACATATTACGAAATTAGTTGGACGTTAATGCCCCTAGTATATTCATGTTCTGCATAATTAGTAAAGTTGAAATATACCACTTTGGGGGGGTGGGGGGTTTACAGAAAAGCAGCTACTCTGGATAATTACCAATAACTACTTTTTAATAAATGGTAAGTTTACACAGGATGCTCCCTCCCCTCATCTTTTTTTATTGGCTAGACATGTGGAGGTAGAGGAAAAGTTGTAAATTTTCTTCCACAGTCCAATAAACTACCTTATTTCCCTGGTTTTTGGATGTTGTGACCATGTTGATGTAACAGTGTGGGCAGGGATTAGCACAACAGCCTACCTGAATGCACCATCAACTAAGTTTAACTACGTCGGTGGGCGTCGGATTTCAGCACTCGGGGTGCGTGATTGCCCAAACCAGATGTTAGTGATCACAGCAAAAATGTGCTTGTGAAGTTATCTGGAGCAGTCATACTGTATGCAACTGGATTGCTTGTGAGTGGTGGCACAATATATGATTAGCACTAATCCCATATCTTAGGTGTGTGTAAGACATCAGACGTAGGTAGGTTTTCCAACTTTGTTGATTAAAAAGAGATGGGGCTTCTCGTAAAGTAGTTCTGAGCAGTATGAAAGTTGTTTGCTTACTTTCGCAAAGCTTACCATGTTGTCATTTTGCAGGCTTTCTTATAAATGTTGGCATTTTGAGTACAAAAAATGTAAATTGTTTTAGGGCTAACCCAATTGTTTACATGATTCACTGTGTTCCTTTATTTTTGATGATAAACTGTTCTGAAAAAAAGAAAAGAGAAGTTAACACATTCAATGTAGCCATTTTGTTACATTTTTCTGTTAGTATAGCTACGAATTTGGAAAGTGTGGTGGTCCAATGCAAGTGGAGTGGTTGTTGCATACATTTGTGGTTCTTTTTTTATTTGACTTTGTCATCCCTTATATGGGCGATTCTCTGTAAACTCGTAAATGGCTGTCCGGACCAAAGTGTTGAAGTAATATTGAAATATAATAAACGAGAAGCGCTCCGAACGCAAGTAAAACAACAAACCTTATGAGTACAATTGATTGCAAGACAGTATTTATTACAGTTTTTTAGTACATGTTCCCAAAACCCCTGAAACACAGTCCCCTGGGCTGTCTCATTTCCAGAATTCACACTTTGAAGTAATTTTTGAGACTTTTATGAATACTACGTAATTTTGTCACTTGATATCTAAAAACAGAATAATGCAAGTATAGTTTTTGTATAAAAAAAGACCCCCGTCATATTTGTTATATTTCATTCATTTTCCTTAATGTTGTCTGGAGTTTTTATGCACAGTACCCTGCTCAAAATTCAAACCACAAATAAATAAATTCCTTGGTGTTTGTAAATCATGTTTAGCGTAAAGTGGAACGTAACCAGTGTGAAGTTAGCGTCTGTCATGTGAACGGCCTTGATGCGCCATTTTGTATTGTGTCAGTGAATCATTTGTGGTGAGGCCACGCGTCCAGGCTACGACACAGTCCTCTGTTAAGTANTGTATTGTGTCAGTGAATCATTTGTGGTGAGGCCACGCGTCCAGGCTACGACACAGTCCTCTGTTAAGTATTTTTTATTTATATTTATCTGTTTAATTTGATGTATTTTATTTATTACTCTTATGATTTGTGTACAAACCTATCAGTTGTCACGAAATGAAATGAATTGCAATAGTTAGGTTAAGAATACGTGATTTGGTCCGAAAACACAGTCCCCTGCCTAAAAACATGGCAGGGGACTGTCCTCCATTCCAGGGGATTGTGGAAATTAGACGATGGTCACTTTTTAAAAGTAAATTTGCTGTACTTGTTTACATTTTTAAACGTAAGACTTTGTTGCAGTTTTGATGCATTTACTTTGAGATGCCTCCGCAGAAAAACTAAGATACCAACGCAGAAAAAATGACCCTCAAAAGAGGGAAGAAATGAAAGAAAAGGAGAGGTTACAATACCAGAAAAAAAAAGGAAAAAGGTTTGAGAAAACTTGTAAAAGACATGACTCTACGTGAGCACAGAGCTGCCTTAAAGAATTGGAAAGAACACTNTGAGCACAGAGCTGCTTACCGTGCCAAACACAAGCGAAACAGTGTTACTAATACATTTATACGTGAAAACATGCCGTCAGATCCTGAATACCTTACTCCAACTTCAGGACACCTCACTCCAGTTCTAATACACCTTCGTCCTGTTCCGAGCTCTGCCATCAGCAGTGCCAGTGCAAAGCGAAGAAGACAAGCCAAAAAGCAAAGAGAACATCTTAACAAAGAAAGAATTGAAAAAATAGCACGTTTACAGAAGCAACTTGAGAAGTACAGGAAAAGATTAGCAAGACTTGAATGTAAAAACAAAACAAATATAGAGGATACACCGAATACAAAAATGCAGAAAATGTTAGATGAGCCTAGTAGTACAAAAGAGGTAGTCAAGAAAGCGTTATTTGGCGATGTTCTTAATAAACAGCTGAAAGAAAATTATTCAAGATTTAAGCTTACGACTCCATCGATAGACNGTTATTTGGCGATGTTCTTAATAAACAGCTGAAAGAAAATTATTCAAGATTTAAGCTTACGACTCCATCGATAGAGACACGCTATTCCAAATACTAAAAGAACTGGGAATAGATGCAAACACAAGAGCTCTAATCGAACAGACGTTAACCGACACAACGTCCAGAGTTAAATTTCTGGGCGAGTTGTCGAAAGAATTTAAAATCAAAACAGGTGTCAGACAAGGCGACGGACTCTCCCCGATCCTATTCAACCTAGTCCTTGACAAAATCGTAAAAGAGTGGGAGAAAGAACTGAAACAACTCGGAATCCAGGGTCTGACCTT
>NQII01000355.1:196137-216700 GCA_002778355.1 Clitarchus hookeri
CATAAAACGTTTCGTTCAAAACGTAAACAAACTGTCAGAAACAGTCACCTCACAAACTTGTTCAATTTTTAAAAATATGTTGTACTTATTTTAAAGCTATGCCCCCAATATATTCGTGTTCTACGTTATTAGTAGAGTCGAAATATACCACTTTCTGGAGTTTTTTTTCTTATTTTCAGAAAAGCCCCTAATCTAGAAAATTACCGCTTCCTGCTTTTTTAATGCATCAAATTGTAAAAAAGAGCAAATTTGCAAGATATTTAATTTTTTTTAATAATTTCACTTTGATGCATTAGTAAAGTGATGAGACCCATGGCCATGTTAATTTTACATAACAAGGCAGAAGAATACACACAGTGCATACAATTAGATCAGGGCTTTCAAAAGTGCTTAGTTTACCTTGAACAGCCTATAGAAACCAGTGTACCATCCTTGCAAAGTGGAGGGGTGCATAGCTTCACTCCTCCTGCTGCTGATGCTTACCCCATCTCTGTCTTGCCCGTCTAAGCACACTGATTGCTTGATAACCTCACCACGTGCTCTCAGTTGATGGAGTGCATGTGAGAAATTCGAAATTTGGCTTGCATTCATTGTCATATTTTAATTTTCACAGGGTTTGTAAGTTTTGGGTCGGCTTGCATTTGCTATCGGTTTATAATCAATTATATACGTTATTTCGTGATGTTATATTCTTTATGTGAACAATTTACAGTAAAATGCTGTTTATATAAAAGGACAGGAATTCAAGTACTCATAGTCTAATACTTGTCGACATGCACACACACAAAAAGGACGACACATTTTTCATGTGGTTGCGCGATTGCATCGTTTCACTGGCTAGTATGCCAGTTTCATGAGGCGGCGAGTTGTAGGACACTGCAAAATGGTGGAAGGGTGTTATTGGTAGTAAACCTAGTGGGCAGGTGGTAAACTAGGGTGTGACTGGAAGATTAAAAATTTGCTTTTATAGTTTATGTGTGTGGTATGAAGCTGTGATTATCTTATGTTGAGACCTGATGGCTGCCTGGATTTTGTTATAAACTGATGAGTTAGGAATTAGCTCATCATGAAGCAAAGCGAAATGGATTCATGGCCTAAGCCTGCCGGGTGAGCTGTGCTAAACATGTGTGGGCTGATGGGCCTCACACTCTTGTGAATTGAATAGAAAATTAATGCTTCCTCTGGCAATCCCGGGGAAGAGAGGCGGCTTCTCTGGGAATATTAAGCAAAAGGTTCTAGAAAGCATAGCTATGACACATTTGTGGTTGGTGGTAACGAAAGATTGAGGTTGCCCGGAGTGGTGATACGCCGTGCCAACTTCTGCGCAAGTAGAGATGTGACTGACTTGTGGGTGGCACGTGCAGGTGCATATAGGAAGTTGGCTGCGCACCCCTAACATTCTAGAACAGTAAAAAAGGCCAATGTACCTTGCTTGTAAATAAATAAAAAAAATTGTGAATAAAGGCAGTAGTACAATGCTTTGAAATTAATAAAGCATAGACAGAAAACACTCACAAATACAAAACTGTAATGAAAATTATAGAATGATTACAAAAACTTGTGGAATTTGCAGTTGTGCTTGGCAAACATTGGACTGTGTTGTTTTGCTGAGACAAATACTGTATGTATTGTGTCTCTTGTGTGTACAGTTATACATATCGTGAAAACATTAAATGTCTGTAAGTGAAATGTTTTTGTTTATGTNAGTTGGCTGCGCACCCCTAACATTCTAGAACAGTAAAAAAGGCCAATGTACCTTGCTTGTAAATAAATAAAAAAATGGTGAATAAAGGCAGTAGTACAATGCTTCGAAATTAATAAAGCATAGACAGAAAACACTCACAAATACAAAACTGTAATGAAAATTATAGAATGATTACAAAAACTTGTGGAATTTGCAGTTGTGCTTGGCAAACATTGGACTGTGTTGTTTTGCTGAGACAAATACTGTATGTCTTGTGTCTCTTGTGTGTACAGTTATACATATCGTGAAAACATTAAATGTCTGTAAGTGAAATGTTTTTGTGTATGTNTTGTGTCTCTTGTGTGTACAGTTATACATATCGTGAAAACATTAAATGTCTGTAAGTGAAATGTTTTTGTGTATGTATAAGGTTGGGGATGGCACCACGTCAGTGATTGTCCTCGCAGGCGAAATGCTGGCGGTGGCAGAGCCTTTCCTGGAGCAGCAGATCCATCCAACAGTAATAATCAGGGCCTACCGGCAGGCCCTGGAAGATGCTGTGGCATTTTTGCAGACTCGAGTTGGGTATGAACTTTATTTACATTTGTATTTAAAGCAAGTTATTAGAAGAATATTGCTGCTGATTTTTTATTTGTTATTCACTAGTTGGGGCCATTCCATTTCAAGTGATGCAGTAAAATTACCTTGCCTTCTTAGAGATTTTTATAATTTGGTTTATGAAATAAGTTATTAGAAGTAGTAAAAAATGTAAAGTTTTCATTGTCACCTAATTACAAACATGAATGTTGTTGGAGCTAAAAATGTAGAAAATGTTTATCTATTGAAGTAAATTAATATTTAGATGACATATTCTCTGATTTTCCTGCAAGAAGCCATTGAAAATGGACTTGCACTTTGTAAATTTCTTACGTTGTCCAACTCTTCATATATACATATAGTGGCTGTCTCACTGACATCGGGTTGAGCAGTTGACACTCAAATTACAGTAAGGTACACGGCCAGCTGCAAATTACTGCCTCTGTTCATAAAATTACTGACTATTAATTGCCTGAAAAGTTGTGTGCCTTTACAGGTGTATGTTGTTACTGTTTGTTTTATAACCCCAATTTGAGTGCTGATACATAACCTATCCCTCTGTTTCCCATTTAAAACTTCAATCTCCTACTGCAGTTTTTCTGAACTGCTGTGAAAAAAGTAACCTCTGTGGGTGGCGAGAGATTACTGTATAACAATATATTTTTAATTGCGCACTGTTTCCATCTTGTCTATTGCCCTAATAAACTTTACGCACAAGAAAAGTAATACTGTACCTGTATATGAACTTGTAATTAATGTAGTGGCTTCCAGCTGTGTCAAAGAAAGATAGTCTTAATTTATCCTTTCAGCAGTTCAGTCCATTGTTTTTATTATTTTGTGATCTCGCAAAGGGTGGTGTAGTAGTTAGACAACTCGCCTCCCAGCTAGGCGAACTGGGTTCAATTTCTTGGATTTATGCAAGTGGCCGACGTCATTGTTTTTTCTCAGGGATGTCCCATTTTCCTTATCCTTGCATTCCGGCACTGCTACATACTCACTTCACTCTCAANATTGTTTTTTCTCAGGGATGTCCCATTTTCCTTATCCTTGCATTCCGGCACTGCTACATACTCACTTCACTCTCAAGACCTCGATGTTAAGAGCTGTCCAAATCTCTCCACTCCACAAAGGGTGAGCTCAGCTAGGTAACCTTGGTGTGTAACGGCAAGCGTGTATGTGTAAATATTAACAATCTAGATTGAAAGGAGCAGGCAATAGTGTGGTTTCTAACTTTGGAGTTTTACATTAGTGGTGAAGAGAATTGCAATGGTCAGTTCAGTGAAACCTCGNACTTTGGAGTTTTACATTAGTGGTGAAGAGAATTGCAATGGTCAGTTCAGTGAAACCTCGTTGATTTCCTGTATCAGCCGATTTTTTTTGGATGGACCCAACAAATATAGTTTATAAACAATGTTAAACAAACCTGCGTGCTACGCCCTTAAATCATTAATTTACCCGCATCCATCAATCAGATATTCTGTCCGAAAACCAAAATATATTCGGAACTATATCTGTGAAAAAATATCTTAAAACTGGTGCGACCAAAATTTGGTACCGCCAAGAGCAGGTAAACACACTCCCTAACCTCAAATTCTGGTACAGTAGATCACCCCTCAACTGGAATCGTCGAGGGAAGGGCTGTTCCGGTTGAGGGGAAAATTCCGGTTATGGGAAATTAGGGTGGGATGGTGTGAAAAATAACACATTTTTAGTCTGAACTCTTGTATGTGGCACATAATTTTAACTTAAGAAATCAATGAGTGTAAATTATTAGTTTTATCCTTAAGTTACAAAACCATTTAAAAAAACACTACGTACTGTTTATGAAATGTGAGTCATAAAACTCCCAGCGCTGTGTTAATGATCTTCTAGTGGAGATTCTTCTCTCTTCGCGTGTGTGTCTGCGTGAGTAAGCGAGATCTGGATAGTTACAGTTTGTGTTGACGTGCATCTGATAAAACTTCCCGAAGTATAGTCAATTCCGTTGACAGTCTTTCCCTTACTGCATGGCACATCGGCACAACACACATTTACAAGAGCAGGGCTGACGTATTATAGACCAAGTTCACAAAGTCCGTATTTCGGCGTGTATAGGCCGCACATTTTTACAAAAAAAATGACTAAAAGTGGGGTGCAAGTTATTTACAAGATATTGGCATTAAAAAAAATTTCCCCCTAAACCATGTTCAGAAATTTGTCAACTAACAATACGCTCTAATGTTTTAACTTACTTTCTAAGGAAGTCAAAAAAATTACAAATTAATAGCTCATCACGTGTGTTTACACGCGTATGGGTCGCAGCATACTTTAGCCTGCCTGTCCTTGACTGTTCTGCTTTGTATCACGTCATTCGCTTGCGCACNTCTCTCTCTCTCTCTCTCAAATTGAATGAGTCTGCAAGCAGTAGCTGTGTGTATGTGACGCCGCACGCACACATGCACCATGCCATTGCCTGCTCGACAACAGCCGGCTGAGCTGGCAGGCTATGCACGGGGCCGGCAATATTGACGGAAATACAAAAATTCAGTGCGGCCTCTACTTGAAATATTAATTATCCCTAATTTTTCATCTAAAACTTCTGGTGGAGTCTATACACACCAAAATACGGTACATGTACACTAACACGTAAGAACACTAAATTCTGAAAGTCGCACCACTAAAACCAATGGCATGTGTCGCACATTGCTATTAGTCACTGTCACTTGTGTCGTTATGCAGCATTGCTGTAGCTGTGCCACTTGGGCCGGCTGTCTCTTCATCGTGCTAGTCTGGTGTGAGCAACGAAAGACCTCTTGCGAGCGCGGGAAAGTTATGGCACAACTTTGCGACAATTGGAATTTTTTTGGAAATTTAGTTCTGAATAAGGGGAGTTCTGTTCGAGGGAATTCCGGTTAAGGGGTGCTCTACTGTATACACAACTAGTTGTCGTGAACCGTTGCAATTGTTAACAACCACGTAATTTATTTTTGGTAATTTAATCACTATTTGTTTTAAATTACTCACGTCGAAAAACAGGTAAAACATTCTAATTGCAGGTATTTCTTTGTTTCAAGTCAGCAAACAAATATTTGCACAAATAAAACATGTATTTTTAATGGATATGGTACGGACCAGAACCAGACATTCATAATGGACGGAACGGATTTGAACTTGACTCTCGTTCCACAATGGAAATGTAATAATTTTTAGGTCAGTACGGTAAATACTCATGTAAATTACAAGCATTAAAGGGGAACAGTATGTTTTCACGGATTAATTCTGTTAAGATAAAATTATGCTAGTAACTTTTTTTTAAGAGTAATGCAGTGATATCAACTGTCACACAAGATGGCAAGTGTTGTCAACTTAGCAGNAGCTAACGGCTAGGGTGTTTTTTCAAAGGTTGATTTTCAAAAGTTTCTTCCAGTCGTGAACCGACTATAGTAACTTTTTTTTAAGAGTAATGCAGTGATATCAACTGTCACACAAGATGGCAAGTGTTGTCAACTTAGCAGACTGCTTNCACAAGATGGCAAGTGTTGTCAACTTAGCAGACTGCGTTTAATTTGGCAAAATTTAAAAACATTTAGCTGGCAACTGTTTTTTTAGTGGATTAAAATGTAATTTCAAAAAATCGGATTTTTACATGTCAAGCTCCAAAAACTGTGTTAAATTTGCCTCCAAAGAAGAATAAAAAATATAGAATGCAGCATTATTATGACGAAACTACGTATAATACTTTATTACTGTACTTAAATTTTAACAATTTTTAGCACATTTCTATTTTAAATCAGTTTTTAATCAATTTTGTTTGATTTTTCCCACTTTTGTTACATTTGGCAGAAATTTAGTAAATTTTTATGTAAACATTTGGCGGATTTTCGAAATTAAGTGAATTTCAATATTTTATAATACAATACTTATATTGATTGATTTAAATATGTTTTTTCATCCAGTATTTAAGCTATGCCCACTGTTCATTACAGGCAATCAACTCAGTATACCCAAGGATGAAAATATTTTTTTTTGAGGTTAGGTTTTACTTTTAGAGGAGAGTGGTCCACATGCTGAGTTTTTTCAGTAGGTCCCATGAAAAATTAATAATAGAGATTTCACTGTATTTGGACAGGTGGCTTTGTATATAAATAGTGTAGCTACGTGTGGGGATGTTTAACTTTGTAAATTGTGTATAGAGTAAACTTGGGTGGGTACCATTTTTGAACTTCCTGCATTAAATAGTGCTGTTGGGGTTGGTCATCCTGATACCATCATCATGGCGGTGAGTGGTTATGTTCGCAACTCATGACTTCTTAATTGTGGTTGGAAGTTGTAGAGGTTGCATCCAAGCTTTTACAAACTAATTTTTTAGCCTGTTTTCTTAAANAATTGTGGTTGGAAGTTGTAGAGGTTGCATCCAAGCTTTTACAAACTAATTTTTTAGCCTGTTTTCTTAAAAAAATTTTGATTTAACTAAATGTTTTACAGTTTAACAAAAAGGGATTCATTACTTTGAGAAGGTAATTATTCCTGGGGTCACAGCATTGACCATAGTTGTCGCAGCTAACTTCAAAAGCATTGCCAATGTCATAATGATTTGNGGTTGGGTACCATTTTTGAACTTCCTGCATTAAATAGTGCTGTTGGGGTTGGTCATCCTGATACCATCATCATGGTGGTGAGTGGTTATGTTCGCAACTCATGAATTCTTAATTGTGGTTGGAAGTTGTAGAGGTTGCATCCAAGCTTTTACAAACTAATTTTTTAGCCTGTTTTCTTAAAAAAAATTTGATTTAACTAAATGTTTTACAGTTTAACAAAAAGGGATTCATTACTTTGAGAAGGTAGTTATTCCTGGGGTCACAGCATTGACCATAGTTGTCGCAGCTAACTTCAAAAGCATTGCCAATGTCATAATGATTTGTCTTTCATTTTTTTCAACCTCTATATAACAAAATTTGTGTTTGGTCTGGTCAAAACTGTATATGATGCAATGTATTGTCAACTCTTTATAACAAATTATTTTTCCCTCTATTACAAAGATGGAAAAGTCTGATTATATTTACTTTGCTTTTATAGTTCTCCTTTTTTTACAGAATTTTTATTTATAACTGTAAAATTAACCCTCTTTGTCACACATTTCAGAAAAAAAATAAAATCTACAAATGCCATAATGTTATTTTAGTGCTGTAGAAGCTGCATGTCTCACTTAATGTGTACCAAGTATTTTTTTATCGTAAAATTTTTTATTGCTTATTTTGAATAAAAAAAATTGGAGATTTATAGTTTACATAATGTTTTTCCAAACAAAATTAGCGACATATTTTTTTCATGACAATGGTAATTTCTTATTAGTGGCCACCCAAAGGAAATAAAATCAAATAATTTTTTTTCTTANAGAGATTTATAGTTTACATAATGTTTTTCCAAACAAAATTAGCGAGATATTTTTTTCATGACAATGGTAATTTCTTATTAGTGGCCACCCAAAGGAAATAAAATCAAATAATTTTTTTTCTTATATACCTATTCACCCAAACGTAAGACTATATTTTGTTCCAAATTCAACTGTCAAAAATTTAGTAGTCTTATTTTTGCATCACAAAAAAATTTGTGTTAATATTTATGCATAGGTATTGTCCACTGTCTGACAGTCAGTGAGTGGCAACTTAATGTTTACGAAACAAACAAAGTGCCATTTACAAAATCCTGTATCAGCTGATGCACGAACGAACAAAAATTAAAATTACGTTGGCTATTCTGAGTGCACTGCCGATGCACATCACAAAAGCAGAAAATACGCGGATAAGGAAGAGTTCTTACATTTATTAATGCATTTTATTTTACAAGGACACAAAACAATGGTTGTTAGTGTTAAAAACTAAACTTCGTGATAATGTAGTTATGTATAGGTATTCAAAATGAAATGTACTATAGAACGATAAGACGCGGAAAAGTTTTCTGAAGTTGTGCTTCCTTCAGAAAGCTTTTCCACGTTGTATCATCCCTCTGCAACCTCGCTTTCAACACGTCCTTGATATTAATTCGAAAAGCATATAGAAATATTGCATAATATTGTTGAATTATTTTTCCTAATAATTTGACTAAACGACACGAATTTGAAATATATTTCCACCCCTTAATCTAAGAACAATCAACTTAAAAAATACGCTATCTGTTATCCAAAAACAGCTGCTCAAACTTCACCGTGACGCGCCGTGCGCGCGATCTCTTGGATATTATGCTAGGTATTACCAGCCAGAAATGAACATCTTTCCTGCGCGATATATAACGAATTAACAAACAAATGCCAATAGTTATATTTTTCCACGAGCTCTGCATAATTTTTAAAGTAACATATATTTCATGTACGATTTGAAGTACAAGTCATTTGTATTCGGCCGGTAATCGTTCGTCTACGTAAATTATACGCCATATTGTTCTCTCGAAACCCATTTCCTTGTTTCCGTAGGAAGTGAGACATGCTGAATCGTTTTTAAGCAATTCTAACGTTATTCCACGTCACATATTTCAAACTCGAATATATTAGCTATAACGTCCAAAGTGTGATAATAGATACAGCAGACCGTCTCGCAAATGTTAACCCACAGTCACTATTTCGGATAAATTAAAAAATAGTTAAAAAATATTTAATTATTTGCAACATTTTATATTTTTACTTTTATAACGTACTTATTTTTTTAGACAGATGTCAGTCTTAAANGGAAATATTTAATTATTTGCAACATTTTATATTTTTACTTTTATAACGTACTCATTTTTTTAGACAGATGTCAGTCTTAAAGTATCTTAAAATTTGTTTAGCATACAGTACAATGGCAAGTGGATTAGCTGACAGCGTGTTGATAAAAAAATCAGCCCCTACTTGACGGACCAGCTGATGGCGGAAGGATACATAGTCACATGTAGTCAGACGTAAACAGTGTCGCTACTTTGGCAGATCTGTCAGAAAATGGCCTTCTTATATAGGATGGACTATAATAGTGGGCCATGTACTTTTCGCGATCGCGAATAAACGACGATAAATGCAAAATTGTCACAAAATTCAGTTTTTACTCAAAATATGGCATATCTGACTTGAATGCGCTAAAAAAACCACTTTTCCAGTTTAATTTTGTTTATAGTATTGCAAAACAAACTCACACTCACATTTTAACACTAGCTGGCAAAGTACTGTATTTCGGCATGTATAGACTGCACATTTGTACAAAAAAACTAGTACAGAAAGTGGAGTGCGACTTATTTACGAGATATTTGCATTAAAAAAGAATTTTACCCCCAAAACATGTTCAGAAATTGGTCAAAATACAGTATATTTTAATGTTTTAACTTAGTTTACAAGGGGGTAAAAAAATGAGAATAAATGAATAGCTTTTCACTTATGCAACAATTTGTTCACTAACGTTCATAAAAAAAATCCTCATCGCGTGCGTAATATGTAAACATGTTGAAGCTCTGCCATAGATGCAACTCATGAGAAAATAATTACACTGTTGTACAAGGGAAAGATATACGTAGTTTGCACGTTCGCCGCTGCACCGCAAGTGCTAATTGATAGATGCCATNCAAAACATGTTCAGAAATTGGTCAAAATACAGTATATTTTAATGTTTTAACTTAGTTTACAAGGGGGTAAAAAAAATGAGAATAAATGAATAGCTTTTCACTTATGCAACAATTTGTTCACTGACGTTCATAAAAAAAATCCTCATCGCGTGCGTAATATGTAAACATGTTGAAGCTCTGCCATAGATGCAACACATGAGAACATAATTATACTGTTGTACAAGGGAAAGATATACGTAGTTTGCACGTTCGCCGCTGCACCGCAAGTGCTAATTGATAGATGCCATTTTGTGCGACATATTGCCTTACTTTTTCTTTCTCAAGTCACGATACCATCTGTGGAATAGTATAAGCGGGACGTATATTTGTAAACAGTAATAATAAAATTTTCAATTATTCTGTTGTGTAAGGTTGAAATCATTACTATTTCGTATTTTAAAAAATGATTAGTTCCTGTTGCTTCTTAATTCTTTGCTTAGTATAGAATATACACCTAAGTTGGTAACACTAGTTTGTGCTGTATTTATTTGATATTTACAATTTTTTTTTGCGTAGGTTCTCGGTTACGTGTGTTAATGTATTTTAATACTGAGACATTGTTTAATATGCCAAAAATCCTTTCCTTGCATGAACGTGAATGGGAATTTAAAAGTGATGGTTTCTTCATATTTGATAAATGAAACAAAACTATGACATGTAAATACTGCGACAGCTGTGTTGAATGGCAACGCAAAGACACGTGCAAAAAACATGTACAAGGTGATTTGCACAAACGAAAAAAAGAATTCTACCAAAAAAAACAATAGCACCCCAAAACAATGGACCATTGTTAGTGCAATTGATAGAAGTCTGACAACGAAACAAAATAAAAAAGAGTTTATAATAGACTTCACAAAAATGTTGCTCGCAGCCAACATACCTATTGAAAAGGCAGACGAGTCCTTGAAAAATCGGCTTCGAAAATATGTACCAGGTAAGCATGTAAATGCAGGGTTTTCTTCTATCTGTATTTTTTGTTTATATTTTTGCACAGTGATGCACAGACGATGTCTTCCCATTTTATGAGAAAATATCTATCTTCATAGGTTACCATAAAATCAACATATCGTAAATGTCATAAACCTACAATTTTTATTTAGTGCTTTGAAATCACAATTCCAATCAGCAGCAAGTTTCAGGAATTTTGAAAGGAGGACAAACTACTGATATCCTCAATGTTTGGCATGGTCTACGTGAGCAACATTCAACTTTTGTGTCACAAGCTGTGTCCATGCTGTGGATTCCCACATCAAATGCAGACAGCAAGTGGGCTTTCTCTGCAAATGGACACATTTTAACTGATTTGCGGACAGGTCTAAAACCGAACAACATTGAGCTAATGTTTGCCAAATACTTTGGTGCTAGCTAGCATGTAAATTTACACTGTTTTGAACAAGATTTATTTATTTTTGTGATAGTATTTGATATTTTCTTTTTCAAAACTTAGTGGTGAATTATTGTGTGTGTTCTTAAGTTAGAAGTCTTAATTTTTTGTCTCTACATATATTGATTGGCATTTATCAATTTGACACTTGTTTTGGTAGNGCTAGCATGTAAATTTACACTGTTTTGAACAAGATTTATTTATTTTTGTGATAGTATTTGATATTTTCTTTTTCAAAACTTAGTGGTGAATTATTGTGTGTGTTCTTAAGTTAGAAGTCTTAATTTTTTGTCTCTACATATATTGATTGGCATTTATCAATTTGACGCTGGTTTTGGTAGTGAACTCTGTTTGTGCTAAAATTTATATATTTTTTTCTGTACTGTATTTTTTACATTTTGTAGTGCGTGTCAAAATGTAATCATCAGATAATATTTTTAATGTGAATTAATATATAATTTTTTTAGTAGCCAGTAACGTAAAATGTGAAAATCCTGTTTTTTTAAATTTTTTTTTTNGTTTGTGCTAAAATTTATATATTTTTTTCTGTACTGTATTTTTTACATTTTGTAGTGCTGTGTCAAAATGTAATCATCAGATAATATTTTTAATGTGAATTAATATATAATTTTTTTAGTAGCCAGTAGCGTAAAATGTGAAAATCCCGTTTTTTTTAATGAATTTTTTCCAGTTTAATTATCTACAAGGCACAATTTCATTGTTTTTTTTTTTGCGCTGGATTTTCAAACATTTATGACGAACAGTAAAATTTTTATTTACCATTTTAATGATTTTATTTACCACCTTTATGTTTTTAAGTGAATTTTTGTACCGCTTTTAACAGTTTTTTATGACTAAATTTGGAAATTTTATTTACCACTTTCAGGGGGTCTTAACTAATAGCGCATGGTTTCCAGATAAATATTCTAATCTTCCGAAAAACACAAGTTTGGTTAATATTATCAAAAGAAATAAAACACAATCACAACAAAAAGTGAGGTTAACTTCAATTTCCATAATCTTTTTCTTCCAATAGGCTCTATTTCTGTATTTTAATCCAAGCGCATAGATATTTCTAATTATCGTGAAACCACCTGACAAAACCATTGGTAAAATATTGGTACAAGTATTAAATATGCATAAATGGGTCAGTGCATTACATTACACTACAGGCGGTTATGTTTGGTTAGGTTGCGTTTACCATAGATGCAATTGTAACATGGTGCTAAACTACCATCTTGTGATCTAGAGCAGCTACGTGATCACAAATGGCACGTCTGTGAACGCGAGTGATCAATGTTGCTTGATCAACTTTGGCGCTGATGTTCAACATTCCCAGAGTGAGTACGTCTGGGGTTGTGAGTACGAGATAGTGCTTGTGTCTAAGACTTCTAATTTATTTTTCGTACTTTGTGTACTCCTGGTCAAAGCAGTTTTACAGTTTTTTATCGAACGTATTGGTAAATGAGCACGTGTTAATTAAATGAGTGACCACATTGGAAAAAAATGTTCATCGGTGTTGCAACTAAGAAAATTTGAACGTCGTAAATATGATGTGAATTTAAAACTATTGGTGGTTTGTTTGCAAAGATGCATAACAATTGTGTTGCAGCCAGGCATTTTTCCGTTACCGAAGCAAATGTTCTTGAGGATCATTCTACTTGGGAGTCTGATTCAAGTGATAAATAATTGACACAGAACAGTTGTTTTTAATACTGCATTATTTTCTCTTTCTTGTACATAAGGTTTAATGATTAGTAAGTTTTTACTTATATTAAAAATTATTTTTATGGAATATTTGATTTTTAAGTTTTTTTTTNAGGTTTAATGATTAGTAAGTTTTTACTTATATTAAAAATTATTTTTATGGAATATTTGATTTTTAAGTTTTTTTTTATCATGTCTGTCAATAAGTAATTGTGGCAAAATTGAATTTTTCCCATTAGCAAAGGGCAAATGTAGGGNTTTTTTTTATCATGTCTGTCAATAAGTAATTGTGGCAAAATTGAATTTTTCCCATTAGCAAAGGGCAAATGTAGGGGGTCGTCTTATATTCGGGTGAATACGGTAAATCAATACAAAAGAACCAATGCAATTCAATTTCAGCAGCAATTAGGTTAAAAATTGATTGCATAATGAAAAAAAAAACACATTGTAAATAACCTCTGTATAAAGAATCCCTCTATAACAAACACAAAAATTTGGTCCCTTCAATTATGTTGTATAGAGGTTTTTCTGTATATGGTTGCCTTGTTTCTAGTGTTGTGTGCTGCTTTACATTTTTTGATTATACCAAATTTCAAGTTTTTCTACATTAGTTACACTCCAGATCTGCTCAATGCTTCTCATGATTCTTCTGTGCATATGAGTACACACACTGCATGCCCTCCTACCCACATAACAGTCTGTATAGTCTATTCACAGTTTCTTCACACTTTTTGAAAAATCACCCCATCTATGACATGTTGGGTTGTTTCCTAAATATGTCATNCTATTCACAGTTTCTTCACACTTTTTGAAAAATCACCCCATCTATGACATGTTGGGTTGTTTCCTAAATATGTCATGTCACAAGCGTTTTATACTTGTGGTAACATAAAAATGTTTTTTTTATTATATTATCTTTATTTTTTCTATAAATTATAACAAAATACAAATAAAAACAGGGAGGAAATAGGTGTGTTGGTAATGCCTAGTAAGAAGTAGTTCTTATGCAAAATATTATTATATTGAGTGCACATGGTGCGCTGTCTCTTGGGTGTAGTATTCAAGTCTGGGTTAAGCTATGTTTGCGTGAGGTGGAGGAATATCCTGAAGGTCGAACTTTAGCAGGACTTCAGAAAAGTGTGAAGTAACCGTGAATGGATTATAGCTGGTTCCGCTTTCTCACTGGGATACATTCATATAAGCCGAGTAATTGAGTGATGTTTTTGTGAATCTAACTAAAAATTACATGTTTCAAATTCANGGGATACATTCATATAAGCCGAGTAATTGAGTGATGTTTTTGTGAATCTAACTAAAAATTACATGTTTCAAATTCACAGTTTATCTGTAAAAAATAATGTTCATTATTAAAGTATGTATTTTGAATGTACCATATCTACATATTGCTGGGTGGAATATTATCAGTTATGATCATAAAAGTAGTTTTTATTCCTGTGTATGACCATTATTTGTCAAAAGTGTTGCCATTTGTTGCAGTGTTACCTTGGATGTGAAAGACCATTCCAAACTGCTTGATGTGATAAAGTCATGTGTGGGGACCAAGTTCATTGGTCGCTGGGCAGACTTGGCAGCATCCATAGCCTTAGATGCTGCCCAGACAGTGTTAATAGATGAGGGCGGGCGACGGGAGATTGACATAAAACGTTATGCCAAAGTGGAGAAGGTCCCAGGGGGCACCATCGAGGAGTCCTCAGTCCTCAAAGGAGTGATGGTCAACAAGGATGTGACACACCCCAAGATGAGGCGGCGCATAGAGAATCCTCGTATAGTGCTCTTGGACTGCACCTTGGAGTACAAGAAAGGTGAAAGCCAGGTACGTTAATTGTTATCGTAGCTTGTTGTCTATGTGCTGTACAAGGTCATTCAAGAGATAACAAGGAATTCAAGGCTTAATGTTTTGATGTATTTATTGTATGGGGTAAAATTGGACATTAAGTTGCCTACCAAATGCTTGAAAAATAATTTTTTTTTGACAAAATTACTTAACATGTCCCTAAAATGTTTACCTATGGGAAAAAAAATATACCCCATTTAGAACTGAGTGGTACTTTCAATATATCACCATGCAATAAATATTTTGGAGCCCTCCAACATTGTTATAAAACTGCTTTTTCAGACATCCATATCTTAAAACATACTATCAGGACATGAACGTAAAACTACAGGAGGAGTCTGCATTAAACCTTGCTGGGCACTTTCCAACCAATACATGGTAGTCACTGTCGAAAGTCCCATAGGTACATGCAGTACGATGGAAATGATGTGCACCAATTAATAGCAGTGTCGCCCTTGTTATTCTCATCCTTGTGTGTCTCAAACGTAAAAATAGCTTATGGGTAGGTGACTGCAGTAACATCTGGGAACAGTTGTTACTCTTTCCAAATGCAATTAAAATGGGTATAGTCTGTTCGCAGTTTCTTCACACTTTTTTAATCAAACCTTTGAGAAATTACCCCATGGATGACATGTGTGATTATTTCTTAAATATGCCATCACAAGCTTTTAATACTTTTGTTAAAATAGAAGTGCCCTATTTTGGTTATATGAAACTTTTACTTATATTTTGTTTATAAATTTTATTATTTCACTTGTAGTTTATGTGAATGAAAGCAGTAAAAAAAATAAGTGTGTTGGTAATGCCTAGTAAGAAATAGTTCTTTTACAAAATGTAATTACACCGAGTGCACATGAATGCAGTGTGTTGTCCTGTTGGTGTAATTTCCTAGACTTGGTTAAACATTGTTTGCATTAAGCAGAGAAATATCCTGGAAGTAGAAGTAACCGTGACTGGACTGTAGCACATTGCTGGCCTTTTATGTTTGATTTGTTGGACAACATCCGGCCAAGTGTGAACACTTAGCCTTCTTTTCACCCTGATTTAAAAAAGCATAGGCAAGAGGTAAACATAAATGACAGATATAAGCAGCAAGGATTGTAGGGAACTGTGAATTTTTGTTGGTAGGGGGGTTGCTACAGGAAAGATATCCATTGTCCTTTTCCAGGCATTTGATGGCAAGGACTACAATGGTTGTTCAGTACCTACTGTAAATACAGCAGTATTTTTTTTTTGAGACATTGGGCAGGAATGGAATGCTACTTCCAGAGCTGTCCAATAAGTGGTCCCTGAGCAATATTTGTGTGCCATGCATTTTGAAAACAAGATGAATGTGGAGTGATTATTCCCACCAGCAGCTGTTGTGGATATTCATGAATAAATAAGTTCTTCAAATTGGCCCTTCTTCCCAAGCTGTTAATGTTTTTAAGATTGTATTATTTTGTTTGAGGTTGCTAGAATATAAAAATTATCAGTTTATGAGATTCTTATTTTACGCTTCTTTCAAGAGATTATTTGTAGGCCAGTAGCCTGTTTTGCTACAATTTCTATCTATCATGGAATTAACTAAAAATTTGGAAACTTAAATGAGCTAACATTTTACAATGACTTAAGTTAATTTTTCCAATGAGTTAACAAGGAATGTCATTACTGAATTGGTTTTAAACATTAATTACAGTACATTTAATGAGACAACAAAATCCAAAACTTTTTGTAGTGTTACCATTGAAGTCTGGGACCAGCTGTTATTGAATTTTTTGTTAATTATGTTGCAGACGAACATTGAGATAATGAAGGAGACAGACTTCACTCGAATCTTGGAGTTGGAGGAAGAGCAGATGCAGAAGATTTGCGAAGAGATAATTGCTGTTAAACCTGATGTCGTATTCACTGAAAAGGGTATTTCAGATCTCGCTCAGCACTACTTGCTGAAGGTGGGTTCATTTTCCATTCAGTCGTATTAACGATGGAAATGTACAGTCGAACCTCATACCTATCAGTTTTCAGTTAACTGAGAGATAAAACTGTATATGTGAACAAACAATGTAGGTTGACTCGATTTTTATATATGAAGAATACAATACATTACCTGAAAACTTAGTGTAGCAAAATCTTGTTATAATATACATCAATAAAGCCTCAAATTTCATACTTGGTAAGGACAGTACTTAATACTTATAGTTAGAGTAGTAGCATGGCAACAATGTATCCTTCCACCATAGCTGTTCGTCAGTGAAGAAAAACAATGTTTGTAAACAATTGATTCTGATGCATATGTGCATTTTCCTCATGTTTCACGTTGTGGGAGGCAATGAAAGACTGACGTTAAACATTCAAATTATTGTAACTCGAAAGTTTTAAGTTTAATGAAGGAANCAATGCATACATGCTTTTTCCTCATGTTTCACGTTGTGGTAGGCAATGAAAGACTGACGTTAAACATTCAAATTATTATAACTCGAAAGTTTTAAGTTTAATGAAGGAACAAAATGTGATACATAAGTCTTCATACAGATGCAGCAATAAACACGCACTTTTACCAATGTTAACTGTAGATTCGTTGAATTTACAATATAAGCCTAATAAACAAATATTATCTTTATACTACATGACAGTCTAAAGTGCAGCTATTTAGGCCACATGCATTTCAGACATTCTATTAACTGTTTAGAAATACATTATTTGCAAAGATGCTAACTTACTGGTTGTAATTTGCAACCNATGCATTTCAGACATTCTATTAACTGTTTAGAAATACATTATTTGCAAAGATGCTAACTTACTGGTTGTAATTTGCAACCTTTTGAATATGTGTTTTTTTATGGAAATCCTTGTACGATGACTTTACTAAAATCATGTTTGTCTGTCACTGATGTAAAATAATTTATTTTCAGGGTCATTCAGTAAAATTACCACTTCACCAGTGTCCTGAAACCGAAAACTTAAATTTTGGATGTAAATTAATTTTGTGGCGCTTTATGGCGGACAGCGTTTAAGGAAAATGGCAGAACAAGCTGCTGTTTGAAACAATAAACGTGTTCTGATAATAATACATTGCACTAAAANTTTACAATATAAGCCTAATAAACAAATATTATCTTTATACTACATGACAGTCTAAAGTGCAGCTATTTAGGCCACGTGCATTTCAGACATTCTATTAACTGTTTAGAAATACATTATTTGCAAAGATGCTAACTTACTGGTTGTAATTTGCAACCTTTTGAATATGTGTTTTTTTATGGAAATCCTTTAAGATGACTTTACTAAAATCATGTTTGTCTGTCACTGATGTAAAATAATTTATTTTCAGGGTCATTCAGTAAAATTACCACTTCACCAGTGTCCTGAAACCGAAAACTTAAATTTTGGATGTAAATTATATTTGTGGCGCTTTATGGCGGACAACGTTTAAGGAAAATGGCAGAACAAGCTGCTGTTTGAAACAATAAACGTGTTCTGATAATAATACATTGCACTAAAANCGTTTAAGGAAAATGGCAGAACAAGCTGCTGTTTGAAACAATAAACGTGTTCTGATAATAATACATTGCACTAAAAAGGCACCTACAACCAACTATGCTTAATGAAAACAAATAACTAACTACAAATACAATATTCCAACACCACCAGCAAGGTACTTGCATAAACATGATGAAAAAGAGCACATGCACAGTGGCGTTCACCGGGCTGGAAATGCTTTGCTTATCGTAGGTGTTCACATGCTCTTTCATAATCGCTAAACATGTTTTTAAAGCCATTTCACTTAGAGCAAGAAATAAAAAAAGTATATTACATTAAAAACATAATTTAAACCATAAATGTTGTAAGCATAATTCAAATTTTAAATTATAACATTTTGTTCTGATTACTCTTTCCTTCAATGTCGCCAACATAACATACATCGTGCAGAAATTCTACAGCTAATACAATACTTTTCAAACGAGAGCATTTACTGTTTGCATACTGTTTAGATTGGTTACATTGTCTCTCAAAATTAACCCCACTTTTATGAAATGGACACAGAGAGAGTTGTGGGGAGGGAATTTTTTTTTCCTGTTGTAATGTCACTCACCACCACCATCTTGTGTATATTGGTTTTAGCAACATATTTCTCTATGGAGACTTTCATTTTGTAGCTTAGCACTCCTCTATTCTGTTTTCTGTCCATGTCATGTAAATAAATTTGATTAACAAGAAAATATTTTGATTTGCACTCAATGAACTTTTTTTTTTTTTAAATATAGACATTCTTTTGGACTAGCATAAGATGAATAAATTGGAATAATGTGTTTATTTCCTACTCAGGTTTCCTGAGGCCCCAGAAGCCTTCATACTACCACGAATTTAGCCATACCTTCACAGAAGTAATAAATTAACTGAATTAGTTTCATTAAGAGCTATGAAAATTATCTACTGGTAATCTAAAGGCTGTCACGATATACAGTGTATAGCATAGATTTCTTTNCATTAAGAGCTATGAAAATTATCTACTGGTAATCTAAAGGCTGTCACGATATACAGTGTATAGCATAGATTTCTTCTTTATTTTTGGATGAGAGGGTGTGCTATACATAAGTATATACAGTATTTTAGCATCAGTATACTTGTGATGTGTGTAATGTATGGTATATACTGAATTTGAGCTTGAGAGTTAAATACTGGTTATGAGAAATAAGTTTTGTAGTAAATTGGTTTCTTTGTTAGTCTCCTTTGCATGCAAGTTTAAAAGTACTGGTGTGATGCAGGCTGGAATATCTGCAGTGCGTCGTGTCCGCAAGAGCGACAACAATCGCATTGCAAGAGCTTGTGGTGCAACAATAGTGAATCGCCCAGATGAGTTGAGAGATGAAGACGTGGGTACGAAAGCAGGTCTCTTTGAAATAAGAAAGGTGAGGTTTTCATTTATATAGATTTTGCACATAATGGGGCAGATCCGCAAAGATTGGACCAATTTTATAATATCTGTATGTACTTACATACCTTTTGCAATTTTTTCAAAATCAAGTTCTGTAAAATTGCATTCATGTGTGTGTTGGAGATTACAGTAGAACCACGTCATAATGAGTATCGACTATAAACCACCCATTTGCTATAGCAATAATTTTTGAGTGCACCGTTGTGTGCCATTTTAAATACTTGTTTAAAATGAGAGCCATTTTGTCTACTCCCTCGTAACATCATTGCTCTTCAACAAGTTCAAACATGTGCAAACTTTATTATTTTTGGTCTTAAAACATGTCACGTTGAGAGGTCAAAAGAATTTTAACGACTTTTCCATTCCTCATACAGACAGATGAAAGGAAGGGATAGAAATGTCTCTTAGTCTCTTTCTACCCCTTCAATACCCTTCCACCTCGTCATTCCACTTGAGTCTTTGTTTGCTATTGTCCTGTTGCCAGTTGGAGCTGTAGCCATGGAAACAAAGGGGAATAAATATCTCGGTCACACAGGCTGGGACTTTCCCCAGCATCTGCGAAATTGGCTGAGGGAGAGGGACAGTGGAGTCTTAAGTTTCCCTGGTCATGCAGATACCCTTCCACTCACCCCTTGTCTGCCCTGAAGAAAGTATACAGTAAAGCTTCGCTATAACAAACTCCAAGGGACCCAAATTACCACTTGTTTGTTATAATGAAGTTCTTTATACTGAAATCAAAGATTTCAGGCATCGCAATTTGTTTCATCAATAAACCACTTGGAATTGTAGAAGTGTACGATTTTAAATATGCCAGTA
>NQII01000355.1:216730-274392 GCA_002778355.1 Clitarchus hookeri
ATCAGATAGCAGTGTTGTTTATGGTGGAGGGCTGAGAGAGAAAGAGAAGGGAGAGGAGTGTTGATGTAAGAGCGAGAGATGAGAGAACAGACTAATCCCATACATTTTTCCCTCCAAACATCACAGAACAGTTTAAGACTACCACTCCTTAATTGTTTTTCAACAGAGTTTTGCCATTGCTGTGTAGAACCAAGAACCGAGTAATTGTTGTTAACCCAAAACCGGTTCCGAGTCAAACCTCAAGAACCGGTATAAATTGGAACCGAACCGACCCATCCCTAATTTCAAGTATTTCTAACGATTTATGTTAAAAGCAAAATCCCTAACCATTATTTCTGCAGTTCATCTTTGTAAGTTTTAAATAAACGTGCAAAATATAGAAAGGCATTTGAATATTTCCGTTACGTAATTCCCTTCGCAATCCTTAACAGAAAAAAATATTTTAAAAGAATAAAAAGGAATTGATTTTTGGTTAATAACTGATAATCGATTATTTCCGAAAGCTTTCTGTGGAGTATAAGAGATAGCAGCACATTATCGTTGGTTCTTGAGTACCAAATGTTAGCCGTGATTTACACATCTTTCTCTTATATCGTTTTTGCGCCACACGTATTGTTGTTTTGATGTGGCAGTGAAGAAGTGCTACAGTTTCTAAATGGAAAAGCGTTGTACCTACACCGCAGGTTTCAAAAAGAAAGTGATTTTGTTTGCTGAAGAGTTTGGAAATTGAGTCGCGGGCCGTGAATTCGGAGTAAATGAAAAGTTAGTGCGGGGCTGTAGGAATTTTTATAACTTATAAGTCGCACCCCAAGTTTTCAATAAAATTTTTTAAATAAAATGTGCGACTTATATGCGATAAAATATGGTAGTCTTGAGCCAGCACACTGTGCATTTGGGCTAGGCAGATATTACGCAAATTGTACGAGTTACTCTTCAGCCTTTTTGCAGTCTAGTTGGTTTTGTGCTGTTGACTTGAATCTTTTTGTTAAGTATTTTAGTATAAGGATTCGGGCAATTTCTACCTGGAGGGGGGAGTGTCTTCAGTAGTAGTAAAAAGTATTAAAGACAATTCTGCATCTGTTAATTGTGAGTTGAACCCTGCAAGTTTGATGGATAGTAAACAGTGTGTATTTGCACGGGTTTGGAGCCTGTGAGAAGTATAGAAGAAGTCTTGACTGAGAGCATTAAAAGGTATTGTCTGGGACAAACCACATTGTTCTTTTGCCACTTCCCACCCTCCCTTCTGGTGGTGTCCTAGAGCCGGTTCACCGTGATGGAGTAACACAGCTAACAAACCCTTTGGAACTACCTGCATTGTGCCAGGCCTCTACAAGGGTGTGCGGCTACGTGGGTCTCAAAAGGTAAGGCTTACCAAAGTACAGCCGCCCGGTTCCCGAAATGCTCCTGCACCGTGGCCAGTGCTGNTGGGTCTCAAAAGGTAAGGCTTACCAAAGTACAGCCGCCCGGTTCCCGAAATGCTCCTGCACCGTGGCCAGTGCTGGGGTGTGTGGATGAGTGGGTTTCATGAACAAACCCCGACATGATCAATTGGCAGGTATGGCTTATAAGCTCACCACNGGGTGTGTGGATGAGTGGGTTTCATGAACAAACCCCGACATGATCAATTGGCAGGTATGGCTTATAAGCTCACCACGCCCAATTTTATCCAAGCCATGAAACACTTCTGCACCGTGCCCAGTCTTCAGGACGAGGATGTGTGGACGAGAGGGTTTCAGTTGGTGAAAGGTGAGTACCATTTCTTGATCATACTCGGATATGGGAAAACCTTCTCTATTGTCTATTTCACATAAGAATTCCATTTTTTGACAGCCAGTGTGTGGCAATGTGTCATGAATGAAATTTAATGCAGTCGAGCTCAATGTAACAAACATGTAGGTAATGAAATCAGCGATCTAAAGTAAAGGTTTTCAGGAACTGTCAAAAAAAATCCCAAAACNGTAACAAACATGTAGGTAATGAAATCAGCGATCTAAAGTAAAGGTTTTCAGGAACTGTCAAAAAAAATCCCAAAAATTAATTCAAATAATATGTCCTTGCTAAAATGAAATAAATTGCAATGAAAACATAATAAAAATGCATTCACTAGTTCATGGCAATAAAAACGTAGGTATTTCTCAGTAGGTACTTGTATATCATATGCTGAAATGCAAAAACAATTGGTTAAAATCAGTTGTGAACTACGGCGGCGGTGATTTGAGTTGACCACGCACATGCCTAGCGATTTATACTTTGTGCGACACATGATGTCATGAACGACTTCTTTGTTCTTCACACCTGCCTCCCTGCCCCGGCCATCCCTCTAGCGTCTAGCTGCTGTCCATACCCTAACACCTAGCTGTCATCCAACCACGCGCGCATAGCAACAGCAGTGGGCAATAACAGTGCATTTACAGATCTTCCCTTTCCCTCCCATGAGAACCTTTTACTTTGTGACCACGCCATGTCTTTGTTTGCAAACTTTTATTTTTGGCTTTTCCTCTTTAATTTTTATTATGGATTGCGATTGGATTTGATTCTATTGCCTGTTAACGTGTTTATGCTATTTTTAATGGAATAAGATTTTTTTGCAGTTCTGGATACAACACATTACGCCAATAATAGCGCCAGCAGCATCAGTTTCTGCTGCAACCTACCTCTCTTCTCTGTCGCACTTGCTCTTGAAAAGTAGGTCACATCCTTCGCACTAGCTATGTGCATGCTTGTCGCCTTACTTTGCGTGGGCCGCTATGGGCTGTCAGTGTGTTGGATAAACGAAGGCATGATTGTGATGCAGCATACAAACAATTGTTTGTTTGTTTATTTATTTCATTATTTCATTTTAGTGAGAAAGTTGACATTCGCACTGGCTGGGAATGTTTGCTGGCCAAAAGTATATTGTTACGTTGAATGCGTGAGGGGCGTATCCTAGTTCGTGAGGGATGGAGGTCTTAATAAAAATTAAAGAACTAAATTCAATAATTACTTTTATTCTCGATGCAACAAACTCTCAAACATCTGTTATTTACCTGTCTGAGCATCCTAATAACTCTNACTTTTATTCTCGATGCAACAAACTCTCAAACATCTGTTATTTACCTGTCTGAGCATCCTAATAACTCTTATTATTCTTATTGAGGGCAATATTTAATTACTATCTCCATTTCAATTAAAGTCTTTATCACAGTCTTTNAATGCGTGAGGGGCGTATCCTAGTTCGTGAGGGATGGAGGTCTTAATAAAAATTAAAGAACTAAATTCAATAATTGCTTTTATTCTCGATGCAACAAACTCTCAAACATCTGTTATTTACCTGTCTGAGCATCCTATTAACTCTTATTATTCTTATTGAGGGCAATATTTAATTACTATCTCCATTTCAATTAAAGTCTTTATCACAGTCTTTNTAACTCTTATTATTCTTATTGAGGGCAATATTTAATTACTATCTCCATTTCAATTAAAGTCTTTATCACAGTCTTTACTCTTGGTAATGTCCCTTAGTGAAAACTGTCTATTTCCATTGTCCCGAATGTATTTTCACTCACACATCCAGTCCACAGTCCCGCAGATCGCTGCAGTCATTCCTCGCCACTCCGGAATCACCCAACTATCACTTACGGTCGCACGAGACGCCAAATTCTGGCTCTTAATTACGCCCTCCTCAGAGGCCCGCGCGTGGTATTTATACTTGAGGTAGGTTCTGTCTAGAACGTTCTCTGCAATCCAAGTTGTTCTGGGAAAGGTAATGGTGATGACATTTCTGCGTGATAAATGGAGAAATATGAGCTGCTTAGGGTCAGCGAGGCGTGAGCTGTGGTAACCAGCATGTGCGGCAGTGTCCTCTATGATAGGCTGCTCGCTATCGTATAACTGCTATCCTTCACTTCCAGTTTCTCGCCTGGGATGCGAAGCAGCAAGCGCATAATATCCATAGTACGTGCTACAATGTTAACGTTTTGTGGTGGTAAGAGGGTTTCCACGGCCTAGTGGGATGTATATTTCTATCCGATAGACTTCTGCTAATTGAAATGAATTTGTGTTTTGTTATTGAATCATCTTGTTTTTTTTACAAAAGGTTTTCAGAAATGGATTTTGCACTCGTTATAAGGTAAGCGGTGCACAATTTTGGAACTTTTTTCTTGTTATGCGAGGTATTTTACGGACTTGTTATAATATATTGTTATTCAGAGTTCTTACTATTTGAATAAATTAAAATTTCGTTAATCATTTGAATTTTGTGCAAAAAGGCTTTTGGAAATGGTTTTCGCCCTTGTTAAAAAGGTAGGTGGCGCACAATGTTTAAACTTTATTTTCGAGGAAACATTGAGCGCCATGTTATAGATCATTTCATATAAGAAGGCCACATTCTGACAGTCAGAGAGTGGCTACTTGATGTATTTAAAACAAACATTGTGCCATTTACAAAATCGTGTATCAGCTGATGCACGAACGAACAAAAGTTAATATTACGTTGGCTATTCTGAGTGCACTGCCGACGCACATTAGACCAGCTGAAAATACGCGATAACAAAGACTTCCAAGGTTAATTATAATTAATACATTTTATTGTACGTGGTCATAAAACAGAGGTTTTTAGTGTTGGAACCTAAACTTCTACTAAAGTAGAAATGTATAGGTGTTCAAAATTAGTCACATTAAAATGATCCATATCCAAATGAAACACAATTTCAAAAACTTTTTTCACGTCTTACNGTACGTGGTCATAAAACAGCGGGTTTAGTGTTAGAAACTAAACTTCGAGCTAAAGTAGCAATGTATAGATGTTCAAAATTAAGGGCACGTTAAAACTATCCGTATCCAAGGGAAACCCAATTTCAAATCCTTTCTTTACGTCTTTAATCGCTCCTCTCCAACCCCGCTTTCATTACGTGCTTGATATTAATTCCAAAAGCATACAAAAATATTGCATAATATTGTTTAATTATTTTTTCTAATAATGTAACTAAATATATTTCATATTTGCGTCGTTCCGAGCCGGTAATAGAACAACAGTTAACTTGTAAAATACGCTATCTATTGAGTAAAATAAGAAGCTCAGACTTGGCTCCAGACAGGATGTGCGCGCTACCTATCAGATTTATCCTGAAGCTTTACTAGCCACAAAAAAAAACCGTTCCGTGTGCGACACACATAAATTTACGAACAGATACCAATAGTTTTATTTTTTGCTNCGAAGCACTACAAGCCAGAAGAGAATAGCGTTTGTTTGCTTTATATAATATATTTATGAACAGATACCAATAGTTTTATTTTTCACGAGCTCTGCATAATTTTTAAAGTAACATATATTTCTTGTACACCTTTTACTAACGACCCTCAACACGCCCTTCAAACCTCTCGCCGCCTGCCGCGCCATCCAAGTAGTTCACTAATTGCCGCACGGAGCAGCACCTCCTGGACGTGCTGACTCGTCGCATGAAAGCAAGTTGATGGCGAATGGATACATAAACGAAAAGTAAATATTGGCGCAATGATCGTCAACTGTTAAGAATGTGGCCTTCATATATGGTACGGAGTATACTTTAAGCGAGCGCGAAGTTAATTCCGAATAGCCTCTTGCGCAAAATTCAAACAATTTATGAATGAAATGTTAATTTATTTCAATACACAGTCTTCAGGATAAAATTATACCACAGAATGGCATATATATTCCCTTGTCACCAAAAAAGCGTAAACATAGCGGTGTGCACTCATTGTTCATATGTTAAGTAGGCAGCACAATGTCCATATAATATTTATCATGTTGGCACAGTTGTTTTTGTTGTACAGGTAGGCCGGCCTCCTTGTTATGCGTGCTTTAGTGTACTGTTGCCATCGCCAGTCGCCACGAGAGATACCATATATTTCCACATATTTTATGCCACTACTTTATTTATGAACCCTAACTTTGTATCGCCTAACCATGAAATAAAAATACCTTACGAGCAATGGGTGACGAGATGTGGAATGGCAGCTGGCGGCACAGAACACTGCCGGCCAGCAGAGAGAAACCCCGCGCTGGTGGTGTGTAAACAAGGTACAGTGAAACCCGGTTATGAAGTTCCCTCTTAAGAAGTTTTCCTGCTTAATAAGTTGAATAATTTGTGTATCTGCACATGTGTAATTTGACCTTTTAAGAAGTTTTCCTGGTTAATAAGCATTGTTTTTTAAGTCTCTTCAGAAATGTCTTAACAGAGTTTTACTGTATATTTAGACATGTCTGGAGGGAGAAAGGTACAGCCACCGTCCCCTCCGCCCCTTACTACAAGCATGTAGACAACCAGCCATGCCTCTCCATCCCCCTCCCTCTCGTAAGTATAACCCTAGAGATACTTCATTTCATATAAGTTGACCAGATTCTGACAGTCAGCGAGTGGCAATTTGACGTATTCGAAACAAACCAAGTGCCATTTACAAAATCCTGTATCAGCTGATGCACGAATGAACAAAAGTTAATGTTACGTTGGCTATTCTAAGTGCACTGCTGACTCACATTAGACCAGCCGAAAATACGCGCGATAAGAAAGAGTTCCTAGGTTAATTAATACATTTTATTGTACGTGGTCATAAAACAGCGGGTTTAGTGTTAGAAACTAAACTTCGAGCTAAAGTAGCAATGTATAGATGTTCACAATTAAGGGCACGTTAAAACTATCCGTATCCAAGGGAAACCCAATTTCAAATCCTTTCTTTACGTCTTTAATCGCTCCTCTCCAACCCCGCTTTCATTACGTGCTTGATATTAATTCCAAAAGCATACAAAAATATTGCATAATATTGTTTAATTATTTTTTCTAATAATGTAACTAAATATATTTCAAATTTGCGTCGTTCCGAGCCGGTAATAGAACAACAGTTAACTTGTAAAATACGCTATCTATTGAGTAAAATAAGAAGCTCAGACTTGGCTCCAGACAGGATGTGCGCGCTACCTATCAGATTTATCCTGAAGCTTTACTAGCCACAAAAAAAAACCGTTCCGTGTGCGACACACATAAATTTACGAACAGATACCAATAGTTTTATTTTTTGCTAGCTCTGCATAATTTTTAAAGTAACATATATTACGTGTACAACGTTTACGAACGACCCTACACACGCCCACCAAACTCAGTTTCGAGGCCTCTCCTGCCGCGCCACCCAAGTAGTTCACAAATTGCCGCACGAAGCAGCACCTCCTGGACGCGCTGGCGCTGACTCGTCGCATCAAAGCCTTCACTTGACGCATCAGTTGATGGTGAATGGATACATAAACGAAAAGTAAACATTGGAGTGGCGATCGTCAACTGTCAAGAATGTTGCCATTATATATGAGATGGACTATAACCAGCCACGCCATGCCTCCACCCTCCTCCCCCTTCCACTAGCTGCACAGCCACCCCACAACTCACCCCTCCTCTACATAATGCATCAATAGAGCACAGTCCTTGTAGTTCTGTTATTTCGTGCAGAGTCCAGCAGTGAACAAAGCTACCTTACAGCAAACAATATGAACACCTCGGCTATATAGTTGTTTGTGTCGTGTTTAATTGCATGGCTTAATGTATTACCGATCGCACAGATAAAGAATTTTTTAGCTGTGGAATTCTTGTTATAACAAATTGCAACGCTTAATATATAAATTGGATCGCGTTTAACCCCTTCCCTGTTTCACCCAAATTATTTCGGGCATAAGCCTTGTGTGCAAATGATACATACCAGAGCGTACTCGGGCAGCAACCTCGCTTTACTGCACCTCGTTGTTTCACCTGAGTTTAGTCTCCTTTGATGTGTTTACTCTGATAAATTGTAGATCTTTTATGCTTCTGAGTTCTGTTATTAGATTGTGGAAGTGGTTTCATGCTGTACGGAAAAATTAACATGCAGTTATGTGCTGCTCTTTTGAAAATAGGTGGTGTGTGAATCTTGTTTATTGAGAAAATGTTGTATTGTGTAACACATAGCAGCAACTTTCGTTTTATTATCGTACACTGGCGTTTATAGTTACTATTAATTTGTGTTGTACAGTTGTGAACGTTGATACGAGGCACAGAACTTCTTGACCGCTCAGTGTCTGCCTATCGGCGGCCCTATCTATACACACTACTAAATCTATACAAAAAAAAAGAAATTATTGCATAACTTTCTTGAGCTTGAGAAACTTGCGTCATAAACACATCACCATCTTGAGCAACATCATTACTAAAACCTCCAATATTCTGGAAAACAGGTCTTGAATAATATTTCCTCTTGTAATAACGTGCAGAATGCATACTGGACGTGAACCACTCAGTTCACTAGCACGTCTGAACACGCCCACAGCAAGCCTCACAATACAAACTCCGCTGCAATGCTCCGTAGCTTTAGACGTTGCTGCACCATGGCTCTATACAATAACCTACACTACTTAGCACCGGATGTACATCTGGCCACACTGATAAGTCTTGCAACTACGTTCAAGGCCTTTTTTCGTACATGTTAAAGGGATCATAAACAATAAATTAATAATAACAGAAAATAATTTTAACATTTTAAATACGTACTATAAACAAATTGTACATGTCCTAAATATGAATATCACAAACACCAAGATTGTTATGCGAATGACGATAAAAACACATCTCTAACAGTCCACTACCAGGATTAGCTGTCATACCTTGAGTATATGCCATGAAATCTGAAATGTAATAATATAAATTAAAACTCTATGACTACGCATGTGAAGAGTGATGTGGACACGAATTAGGGGCCAAAAAATAGCGAAATCAGGACACGTAAACTGACAGCAACTATTGCAGATAGAGGTGGGGCACGTGCGAGCACATGGCACCTATTGTTGGGGACAGAGGTGTGGTGCACACTAGCACGTGCCCCACACATGGTTGGAGACAGAAGAAAACGAGATGAATAGTACTCCACATAGTAAAGAAACACAACTGTCACCTTGAAGCCTTGCCTTAAGGCTGCAGTAGTGTCCAAGTTATTAAAATTGTATTTATTTGATACACATTTGCTATGTTTGGCACAGTGTACTTTTGACCCAATTTACTCTGCATTAAAGATATATACTTAAACTTGGGATTTCCTTAAACAGTTTCAGGTAAGATGTGTGCTAGTTTGTGTAGTTTATTTTTGTCTTATATTCATTAAAATGTTTACTACATGTGGCATAAATATTATATTGATTAGTACCGTGTAGGCGTCGTTACGTTTTCCTAAACCATGTCTAATGATATTCCACATTCATCTCTGCATATTGGTGCAATGTAAAATATTTTTTAGACAAAATAATTTCTTTTAATGCATTTCTGATTTCTTTTTGTGTGTGTACATTAATGTGCTTACATCTGGTAATCTCAGATTTGCAAGTTTCAGACACACCTAACCTGCATTTGTTGTTTGAGCATTTCCGTTTTTATGCACTTGAAATATATTTAGTCAATTCATGCCACTGTGGTTGGAAATGAGTCAAGCTGTGGTTAACCAGTATGTATCAAAAATTATGTTATACTTTATGGTCTGCAAATTTATGTAAATAAAATAGGCCTAAGACAAAGTTCAGGCCTATGAAAGTCTGAAGTAATAGACCTACCATAAAATCGTTAAAAAAAATTATCTTTGAGGTTGAATATAATCTATTATAATTATAAAATTAGATATAATAAACTGTGTGTGAGAATTTTCCTCAAGAACTTTCAGAGTTCAAATTCCAAGCATTACTACTGTTTGTGTCGCAAAGCAACATTTAACCTAGAATAAATACTAAATTGAGTTTTAAATAACCGGTAAAAAATACATTTTTTATATATTTTTTTACTTGGGTGTATCTAGACATTGAAGGTGATACATACAGAAATACAGTGTATTAAATTTCTAAGCAGCCTGTAGAAAACAGCACAATAAGGTGACTATAATAAAGTTAGAAGAGAGAAAACTTCAAACTGACAATAACCCTCGTAAGCGTAAATTGATAGGAAACACTATCGTGGGAATGAAAAATAGAATGAAAGTGGTCATCATGGTCATAAACAAGCTCAGTTCCATCTGTCTCCTCCCCCCCTCCCCCAAGCATAGAATTTTATTTTGACATCAGTATGGTTGTGAATTCTATAAAATCCTCACTTCAACACTCTAGTGTACAACCACTTGCTTATAACAACCAGGCTATGACTGGCATAAGCAAACATCCCTCTGCCTGCAACTTGTACGAGGCAAATTACAGTTGAATAAAAACATTAACTGAAAATGTTTTTTTTTTAGTTAATCACTTAACATTATTGCTTCCAAAATTAATTTTTATTTAATGTCAAATGTTTAAGCTAAAAATTTTACAAATCAAATTTTTTTGAAATGTAGTTGTTTTACATTTTGCAGTAAATTTCTCACTTTCTTAGTATATGTTTAAAAAAAATGGCCCCCCCCCCCCTAAAGTCACCAGCTGACATTGATCTTTCTGTGGTAAACACCAACAGCTGAAGCAGAAGGATATGTTAGCAAAACAACATTTTGCTACTTTCTTAGAACTGTCAAAATCTTGTCAAGTTATATGGCGAGAGGAGAGTACATGAACATGGTGAGGTATTCAAATGGACAGCGCCAGTCTAATTTTTTGTTGACTATGTTGGAGTGTCGTTTGAAGACCAATCTGGGTGGTTTGGAGAACAAGTTTTGGTGATGAGGCCATAATTTTTTGTTCTCAGTTGAGGATGATTTTGAGTTTGTCCATACCCTCATGGTAAGGGACACGCGGAGGGATGTCTGAGTTACAGATTTTTGTTTAAGGATCTGTTGTTGAACTGTCATGTTGAATTTGTTTGTGAACCAGGGATTTGGGTAGCCTCTGCTGAAGAATACTGTGGCTATTATGTCACATTGCTTAGTATTCTGTTACAGTTGGGCGACGAATATTTCTGCTTCGTCACTGAGTGCAAAGATCCAAAGGCATGTACAATATTACTCAGAGGAGCCAGCAAGGATGTGCTGAATGAAACTGAACGTAATCTCCAGGATGCCCTTCATGTTGCGAAGAACATCATGCTTGAGCCAAAGCTTGTCCCTGGAGGAGGTGCTGTCGAAATGGCTACTGCTCACGTGAGTCTACCCTATTATAACTCATGGAAATAAAAAAAATCACTCAGTGTGTGATACAGACAATAATGGTACTTGATGTGTTCATACTTGCCAACTTTTACGATTACCCGTAAAATGTATGGAAATGTACCAAAACCGGTGTGCGGGAAGTTGTAAAATTTTACGGTTATTATACGNCGATTACCCGTAAAATGTATGGAAATGTACCAAAACCGGTGTGCGGGAAGTTGTAAAATTTTACGGTTATTATACGTTCAGTTATTGAAGATACATTCTTTTAGTCATGGCAAGAAACAGTTTATTTCAGTTTTACCAACATAAACTGCATTTCTAGTAATGATTCATATTTGAATGTGTGATAATGTTTGTAATATATGTTTTTGCTTTGAATTCAGCAGTTGATTTCAGTGAATACATCATATGAACCAATGGCAAAATTAGATATTTGTGTAGGTCCGTGATTTGTTATTGGCAGTTGAAAGCCAATCTTCGACTTTCTTCAATGGACAATTATAAAATGATGTGCGTTGGGTGTATTCTGATGCAGCCAGCAGTTAGGAGTTTATTTTTACTTTGACACTAAAATTTTTTAGTGCAGTTCCTTTATTATGGACCATGCGTATAGATATTGTTATCACGNATTTTAGTGCAGTTCCTTTATTATGGACCATGCGTATAGATATTGTTATCACGTGCCAAATTCTGAAGTTGAGAACATGTAGCGTGTGTTTGAGAGCACTCCTGACTTGCTACTACTATNTGTTATCACGTGCCAAATTCTGAAGTTGAGAACATGTAGCGTGTGTTTGAGAGCACTCCTGACTTGCTACTACTATAAATTTGGAATAAAATACATTTGTGAAGCGTAAATAAAATAATTTCAATCTGATGAAAGTGAAATGTTCACAAATGCAGTTTGTTTGTGTGGTATAAACATATCACACATTTAAATGATAATAATAAGACATGGTGCTTCTACGTAGACTTATTTAAAGCAAACCTGAAATGTGAATTGTGAACTTGGCAATGAAACAGATTTTCCGTTTGCAGCATTAACAGTTGGAGATATTTATTTATGCCTAAGTATTTCATAATAGAATATAAAATTCGGTTTAGAGCTGAAGGTTGTTAGTCAGTTAAAATGTTGAGTTTTGAACAAAAAGTATGAATGTATTACAGACGAACACCTAACAGAAACGCCTACGATAATAAAATGCATGGAAATGTAGCAGCAGAATCCATAAAGTGTAAATTGCATTTTTAATGTTACTATAAAATTATATAAACAATAAATAAAATTGTTTAAAATTTTATCAAACCCAGTTGGAAATTTTTTTTTGCGCAAGTGCATAAAGTTTGTGTTTGTTAAAATAAGTTTTGTGTGTACACAGACATACAAATACAGTATTTTCAGAAAATGAGGTTAAAGGTGAGTGGAAATTTTTTTTCTAAAATGTCTGCAAATAATCAATATTTCTATTTAGATAGGGTTCAATAACTTCCTTAAACTATACACTTGTTAACTTTTTAAACTTTTAATTATGTATGTCTAATTTACATTAAATCTGTCAAAACATACAACTAATTTGTAGAGACCTGAAAATTTAGCAAACATGATAATGCAAATAATAATCCAATTTTTTCACATAAAAAAAGAAAAATTGTGATTTTTTTTTTAAATTTTAGCTGTAATTCATTAATTGTGCAAAATCCTGTAGTATTTCAGCAAATTATTATTGTTTTATGTCACATTGTTGCTTCTTAAGACATATTTTGTGTTTTTGCATATTCAAATACGAATACATTTAGAGTTGGTCAGTAGATTTCTTCTATTTATCACCATAAACAAAAATATGTTTTACTTTCCATCACATGTGTTTGTGGCCATAGATAATATGAGCGCAAGTGATGATGCATCACTTTGAGTGAACTCTCTAGTGCACAACCCTGCAAAAAAATTTTGGCTCATTAGGAAATCCCGCCATTGTAGTGTACATGTCTACCAAGGATCACATTATCTATGGAATTCGCACCAACTAGCTTGCTGAGTTTGTTTACATTCGTAGCCTTGTCATGTTTTGTCCAACAATTCTTTATTTTTTACAGTGGTCAAAAATGTGCTTATATGCATTTACTTATATAGAATATATTTGCAAATTGAACTATCACGTATTTTTATCTTGTGTTTGTCCAGCTAATTGTATTTTTATCATACATATTCACTGTAAATATGTGCGGTAAAAAATGATGCGTTTTGAACAAACAAAGGTTTTGTCAGCGAGCCTAACGAAAAAATCTGTTGTTGAAAGTTTAGGTAGTTAGAAAATATAGAGTTAGATTTCTCAAAAAAAATTATTATTTTTTAACAGTGCTTTTATAATTGCGTATAAATTGTTTACATTAGTCTCTTCAATGCCGGTGCATTGTGACCGTTGTTCCAGGTGTCTGGCAGAATACAAAATCTTAAGTAAGAAAATGTGAAATGGTTTTCAATGTTGTCTGTTGATAAAGGAGACTAGTGGTTTTGTCTTAAAAACGTAACAATTGATAAAAAACACCGCTTTTCAATAGGAATAACGCTGCCAATTTCAGGTTTTACGAATAAACTGACATTTCTCAAATTGTGTATGTCTTTATAAAGAGCACATAAAAAATTTGGAGCAGTTCTCATGCAGAAACCTGAATTTTTGTAGCAAGAAAATAACAGCTATTTTTGATAAAAGTAACACACATTTTTTGAAAAAATAACACCTACTTTTTTAGGTTACTACTAATGTGATTTTACATGGAAATTGCAGCGTGGCCTTTACGCTAAAATGTAACCTTTAAGGTGGTGTTTTACTGATGGCAAGTATGTATGTTAATGGTGTCATAAAAAGCTACTAAATAATGTGGCTGCATATTTACACATCTTCCCATTTCTAACAGGCCTTACATATTCCTGAACATTTAATATTACATTGAAAATAAAACAAACTCTCAGCTACTAATTACAACTCTGAAGCTGACAAGAAACCTCATGAAAATAAAACACGTTACTGCATTGAATGTAGAGATGTAGATAATGCTCTCACGTCACACACTGCACTGTCTTGGGAACGTTGTACAGAGTGCACATGACAGTGTGGTGTGCACTGCTGCATGCAGCGCTGGGCAGAACGTGAGTCAACTGTGGCTCATAGAGGAGAGGAGGCAGGGCTGAGGTCAAGGGTGCATGCTTCTTGTAAGCCAAAATATTGCTTAGATACTAATCATCAAAATATAAATCGTAACTTTTTTAACAGAAATTTAAAAGAATTAAACCAGATTGAGGTACTTTTTCTCAGCAGGTGTCAATTCCATGCAAGGCTTTGCTAGCATCATCTAATCTTACATACTGAGTAGCAAAGTGTAAAAGGCCCAATACCATTGCAGACCAACTAATTTTACCAGCTGCTGTAGATGTGATGGATATTATGATTTGTAAATCTGCAGGGAAAATTTTTTTCAGTAGTGCCTTTGTCTGACAATATGATCAGTTGTAGAATTCATTACATGGTGGAGGATCTCAATGATAAATTAATTGAAAAACTGAAAGGGAAGGAATTTGGATTGCAGCTGGACAAGGCCATGGGCACAAATAAAGATGAACATTTGATTTACTATGTATGGTTCATATTGGGTAACATTATAATAGAAGATCTTCTCTTTTGTTAAATTGTTCCTGCTAAAGGATGGACAAATAAATTTTTTGGGTGTGTTCAGAAATGTTTAATGTTTGTGTGGGGAACGCCATCATAATGTGTCTGAGCTGAGACAGTAGTATATAATTGGAAACGGCTTCATAAAGTTCTAATCGTGAGGCATAGGGCAATGAACGTGGAGGGGTTCTTGTTGCCAGGAATTTTCTTTTCAGTTGAGATCTCGGGGTCTTGCTCCGTGACACCACAGACATTCATTATTTATTTAAACAAGCACACGCCTTGCAAATCAAAGATTTTCCTGTTGTTATTTCAGGATTGGTAAACCAAAATCAGGATGGCCAGACCAGGAATCAACGTAGACCTTTGTGTCACCTCGCTCAGTCGAAGAAATTTAGACTAGATAGTATTTTATTTGCCTTGTCATGTACAGTTCTTTCTCCAGGTTTAATATTTCCTACAAGTTTTTAAATTGTGAAATTAGAACTTTTTATTTTTAGACAGGTCTATTTTCATTATTAAATTTATTATCATTTATTTATTATTTTATCACATTGTAAGGAAGGAAATATTTGACTTATTACATTGGAAAAAAAATTTCCAGCTAAGAAGATTTTAATAGCTAGTTCATTTTATTGTGTGTAAATAATCCAAAATCTGTGCTGTGTGGTAGTGTCTAGTATTTGTTTTGTTGGTGCTACAACTTTCATGGTGTGATAGTCAGGGAATTCATTTTTACACTGTGCCATGTGCATTTAGTCATGGAGGTTTATAGGGTGGCCTCTGTTTTTTGTATTTTGTAGTTGTTAATTAGCTGTTTTGGTGTTTTTATTAGTCTATATTTTGTACTGTGGTGCTGCCTCTGATAGCATCAGCATAGCTTCTGGTTATCTTTAGCTGTTGTAGAGGTAATATCAGCAGTGTGTTTTGGGATGGTGGTAACATTTGAAGGCATCTTTCAAGGATAACTATTTGCCATTCAGTGAAGGAAGATGCCTGAATGGTTTCATTTGACTCAATGAAAGTGATCCTGGCTAGTGTTTCATCACTCTGGTGGAGATTCAATTTAGTTAAGAGGAATGTATGTGGTTTGAGGCAAAAGTTCAGCTTTGTGCACATTTAATTAAACAATCTGGAATGACTTTTCCCTATAAATAATACTGTTTTTTGTACTATTCTGGTTTGGAGGTGATATACCATGTCACAGACCAAATGTTGTCCTACATATTGGGTAGGCAGGCAACTCAGTAGCTTTGAGTGGAGTTGGCATGTGCTTGTGAGCATTATTAAACTCAGGTGCCTTATAGTAATCACAGTAATGTTAATTGTTGTGCTTGGCAAATCTTAAGCGCATCACATGTAGTTACTGGCAGATGTTCCAGGTTGCTTTGCTTTTGAAGTGTGTACAGTTTACTTGTCTAGTGCTTTTAAAATGGCCATTGTAATGAAATATACCACTGGTGTTAGAGTAAGGTGCTGGACACCAATAAAACATAAGTCATATTTTAAATCAGTTGTGTGTGTTCTATAACTTACAAGTGCATAGTAGGCTGACAGAGGAATAAATAGACACGTAGTGAAGGACATTGTTGTTTCACAGCACCTAACTGAGAAGGGCAAGAGTGTGAAGGGAGTGTCTCAGTGGCCTTACCGAGCTGTAGCCCAGGCTCTTGAGATCATTCCACGCACGCTCATACAGAATTGTGGAGGCAATACAATTCGCACACTGACAGCTCTTAGAGCGAAACATGCAACAGGTAAGTACATCAACCTCCATGCTACACTGTATTTGTCTTATTCGCAGGTATTGTACATGCAATTAAATAAGTTTTTATAATAAAAAAAATTTTGCAAGGGGTGCTAGGGCATTTTTTTATCCCGTTATTACTTTAAGTGAATCCTTATATGTATGTGATTCTAAAGTAAACAAATCCCTCATGGTCAGTTCTGGCCTAAGGAAGCATTGTGTTAGTCCACCCAAGGCTGCAATATGCATTCCTGGGTAGTTGAATCTCTCACAAATTAGATTTGTTACATAAAGATATTATTACATGCAATGACAACCAGTGAATTGAACTACAGATGCCACGTTGTACTTTTCTCTTTTCCCTTGAAGGAAACAGCAGGAAATACTTTAAAAAGTGGTATTTTTACAATTTTCACTATTTTGTTTTAAATATATTTAATAGCATCAAGGTAAAAAGTGGCAGAGTTTATTTGTTGGGTTATGCCTATACAAGCAGACACTGATTTTACAGACATTATAATTGTACTGTATGTCCCCTTAAAACTAAGCAATTGTACATCTGACCTTTTCAGTGTGTTTGGAAACTTTTAGAAAGAGGATGAGCTGGAGTTAACGTTTTGCCTGAAAAGTATGTAACTGGTGGTACTCTTTGTTAGGTGCCCGGTCGCTCAATTGGGAAGGAGGGGGGAGGGTAATGGGAACAGGGNAGCTGGAGTTAACGTTTTGCCTGAAAAGTATGTAACTGGTGGTACTCTTTGTTAGGTGCCCGGTCGCTCAATTGGGGGGAGGGGGGAGGGTAATGGGAACAGCGACTGAGCTGTGGTTTTCTGAATGACCTGTCAATTAGGATTACTTGTTTGTGGGCCTGATGTATGGATGATAGCACNGACTGAGCTGTGGTTTTCTGAATGACCTGTCAATTAGGATTACTTGTTTGTGGGCCTGATGTATGGATGATAGCACTGTGCTGTATTCTCAACGGTGCCATTCACAGAGACTAGTTTTACAAGTTACTATTTCCCAATCTTTACCATTTGTGTTAATTTTTTCTTCTAAAAGCTTGCTGATTTCCCAAATTTAATATATTTAAGAGCCACCTCACAGATTAGAAAATATTATCTGTAAGCAAAAAGCAATATGTGGCAGAGGTTGTGGACATGAATCCCAGTTTAAACATGGGCATACCTTTTTTTCTAAGTCATTTATTATCTATGTTGTCCTTAGTTATCCAAGAAACGTATTGTCGCTACTCGGCCACCGTAGTTATACAGGGGGTGGCCAGTAGTTCATAATAGTTAAATTATATTGGTGCAGACNACTCGGCCACCGTAGTTATACAGGGGGTGGCCAGTAGTTCATAATAGTTAAATTATATTGGTGCAGACTAAGGGCGCCTAAGGGTGTTGCTTTAGGGGTAAACAAATACTCGTATTCTCAGTTGTTTAACACACCAGGATTTTATTGATCAGAAGGTCACATAGTTATTACACACCCTGGCGAGACTGAGACCCCCTCTCGTCGTAAGCCTGAAGGGCTGGTGGGCTGAATACTATGCGTCGGGGAAGGTTTGTTGAAGGGAGACGTTTCTCTACTTATCTCTGACTGCGGCTTTTGGCGAGTTGTCTTCGTTGGTACCTGAGGCATGGTGAGTTGGGTGGCCCTCATTCAGGCCCTCGGACTGGCTCTAGTTGACGTGCTGTACTCAGCTGGCTTCTTCCTTCGGCTTCGACTGACTCCCTAACACGTCCCGCTGGACACTCCCTCTCGCTCGATGTGGCGCTTGTTGTTGAAGATCACCACTCGTCTTCGCCTTTGGTTGAAGTAGCTGGGTCAGCTGGGCTTCCCTTCTCGGAAGTTCGGGATTGGTTTCCCGGGACTTGTGCTTTCTCTTTGATCTCGGCTGGCGTTCCTCGTCGGAGACCTCACGTCCCCTCTCCTACGTTGACGTCTGCCACGACTCGTCTCGCGCTCTCGACTTCTCCGCCTCGGAAACTGTCACTACGTTTTCGGAAATGAATTCATAAGTTCTCGGCACTTCTACTCGGTTTGTCTCGGAATTTACACATGAAGTTTCGGCTCACGACTTGCCTTCTCGGGGAATGGCACCACTCGGACTGGGGCTACCACTCGTTTCCGGGAATTTACACATATTCCTGGCACTGTTCTCGTTACACGACTGTTTACTCCCGTTTCGGCTTCATCTATCTCGTCTCGCGGCTGAACCGCCGAACTACTCCCGTCTCGGCTGGCGATAATTGCCCCCGAACAATTGACTGTGAACAACTGATTGTACATTACTGCCTGGGGCCGGTCCCGAACTCCGGCCCGTTGATATGACAGCCTCTCGCCTAACTGCCTTCTCGGTCCACGACTGAATGCTCACAACTGTCCCGACGACCATTGAATGAATGACCACAACCGAATGACCGCTCCTGAATCTAACCCGTCTCTCGATATATTCAAATTGGCTGTCAGCGATTTGTGTCGAGAGAAACAGGGACTTCCCCGGCGTAACTCGCACGTTTTTTGTATAGGATTTCGGTCTCGTCAGCGACTCGCTCGCTCAAACTAGGGGAGGAGGGAGGGGTGCGGCAAGCATCCGGGGGTTCCTGGGATCTGTGTCTGTACTATTCTCGGCCGGGGGTTACCCAGTTTCCTTCGTGGAGGGCTTATATCAGCTAATTTTCGGGACTTTCCCTTTTTCCTTCTCACTGAGGTTCATCCCAGCGTATTCTTATATCTCGGGACATTCCCGGGGATTATTTCTCAGGGTGTGAATACAGCGCAATTCCTATCCTCTGTACCCGCCACACGTCAGTATAATGTACTCCATCCATAAGTGCAAGTCAAAATAGACAAATTATTCTTAAAATACAGCTCAAATGGTACAACAAATGTTTCAGTTTCATTTTATAGTCTGATGTTTCTCGTGAACTCAACAATAATAGCGGTATTATAGGTAATTCATAATGGCATCACAAAAAGAAATTATTTCATAGCAGATTTTGAAACCATCCTTAAAAATGTTCTACAGAATTGCTTGCAAACCAACATTAACATATGCACGATACATTTAGAGTGACTTAGTTCCTTTTGTATGCTATTTGTTAACTGTTTGAGACATTTTGTTACTATAAGTAGCCATCAAAAGATGGCGTGACTGTGCAGTGATTGTCATGCTTGTCTTGCAATCAGAGTGAAATTTGATACATATTTTCTGCAAGTATTTCAAGAAATCTCATCCCACCGCATTCACTTATTATCTTGCATCCAAAATTTGTAACTCTTAGCTTTGTGATACTAGTAGTTAATGACTTGAGACCTCTTATTGTAAGTTACAAGGAGTTATTCTATGATGTGTGATTGAAAACTGTCATTATCATGCAACTGGAAACCTACTCAGATTATTACAAAGTACAAGATAATTCCAAAATTTATTGGTAATTTCCGTAAATAAAAACCTGTTTTTTAGGCAATTCCGGTACGGTATATTGCATTAATATATATTTTATCTGAGCTGTTATTTGTTTTTGAATCTTTTTGTCAGGCGAATTTAAATGTAATTCACTTTACATTTGTATTTCAAAATGTGTTGCAATAAAATATAAAANAGGCAATTCCGGTACGGTATATTGCATTAATATATATTTTATCTGAGCTGTTATTTGTTTTTAAATCTTTTTGTCAGGCGAATTTAAATGTAATTCACTTTACATTTGTATTTCAAAATGTGTTGCAATAAAATATAAAATGTGTGCGCACATGAATCTTTGGAATATTCTTTTCGTTGTAATAGGTCTAGTGTTTTGATCTCTCCAATGACAGTTAAACTAAGGTGTTCAAGGAACTGGCCTAGCATTTATCTAGAATAAGAATGGAACACCATGTGGAAGAAATTACTCAACTACTCCCACTGCATTTGCACAGGATCAAACTCATGACCTCAATGCTTCCATCTGACCATGTTTGTAACACACACGCAGTGTGCATGCTTGCACATGCCCAGCTACACAAACAGAAAGTATTAAATATATTAAACTTAAAATGGGAGAGTATGGAGGTATTGTTCATGGAAACTTTTTAAGGCTTAGACGAAAAAACAATGGTTAATACTGTACCGTGCTTTACTGGTGAATCCTTTACCTTTGTTTCAGTTTACTTTTAGTGACAGGGCTACCTGATCAGAGTAAGTCACGTTTCCTTGTGTTATCCTTGCAGGTGGTGTGACATGGGGTATCAACGGGGAGACTGGCGAGCTGGCCGATATGAAAGATTTGGGAGTCTGGGAGCCTTTGTCTGTGAAGTTGCAGACATACAAGACAGCTGTTGAGGTGAGCTTATTAGCACTGGTTTGTACCCGAGCATATTTGCAAATACGAATTTGTTGCAGAAACACATTAATTGTTTCATCTGAACTGGTGTATTATTTTTCACTTGCTCAGCTTTATGTTTTAATGATGCATACTATACAAAAAGAAATAAATGTTTGGTGCGGTGGAATTGTAATTAGCTATACGGAACACTCAATAATGTTGTTTAAGTTCACTTTCTCAATCCTACAAAGGCAGTTCTCCTGTGGTGGAATATGAAGTAGAACATTCAACGTAAATGTGGAATTAAACACATCTTAAATGCGTACTTTTTTTTTAAATGTATGTATTAGAATATCTACGATTTGTTTGTGTGAGTACTTAATACATGTGTTGTGCTTATGTCATGTAAACATATGTATTTGAAATGTTCAGTTACTCATCACTTGTCAAAAAGAATTTTTGTGTAGTATGTTACATTATATTATTAATTTCCTTTCTCCCCTCCCCTTCAACACATTTTTTTGCTTTTCCACATAATTTGAAATTTGAGAGTTCTGCCGAGGTGGAAGCCAGGTTTACATACTCATGAATGGTTGGGTTTGTTTTGTTTCTTCGTTGAATTCATAAAAAAAAAAAAAAATTGGTTTGAGAAATTATGTAAGCAGACTAGTATGTGGTTACAGTAAATCAGACGTGCATATTTGATGTCCTAGTAGCTGTTTATTGTAACAAATGAAATTATTAGCTATGCAGGACTTGTGTAGTATGCATATATGATATAAAAAATAATAGGAACATTGCCTAATTTGAAAATGAATAAATAGCCTTTGGCATGAGGGGCCCCGGTAGTGTAGTGTAGTTGTTAGACTACTCACCTAGCAAGGCAAACTGGGTTTTTCCAACATTTAATAGTGGCATCGGTTGGTCCTGATTAGACTACTAATTGAAATAAATTAAAATTAAAACTGTAATATGTAAATAAACAATATGTAATTTGATTACCATTTGACATGTAAAAAAAATTTTTTTTTGCTGCCTTAATAGTTGTTTATTTTATGTTTGTGGTCTTGTGGCATCTCAATCAAAGCAGGATTATTTAGTCTAATGCCACAAATTAATTTAGGTTATGTTCTGCATGACATTGAGGTAGTCCAGCTCAGCTAATGTAATAATGAAAGTGTATCATTTCAATCAGTCGCACAAAAAGTGTATGTCAAAAATGTTGTATCCTTCTGTTTCACTGTATTTGAATTGCTATACTGAGCATTGTAAATAAACATCACACTCCAAAATGCTAGGCGCCATATGTACAAGGAATTCCTGATTGCAGTATACTTAACACTTAGTGTGTTCGTGACATGAGTTATGCCAAAGTCTGAGGATGAACTGTAACTAGACTGATATTGGTAATGCATAAATGATGCATCTGCCTTAAGTTGGCTTTGTAAATTTTTGTGCAGTTCCATGGCCTGATGCAGTGTGCTAAAAAAAAAATATTGTATTTTTATGTTTAGTTGTTAATGTGGTGGTAAGCACAGAAAGATTGAAACTGTATCAATTGATATGATGAAACTTGTATTCTGATCATCCATTGCAGTAACCATTGTTTTGTGGATTTTTCAGACTGCCATACTGTTGCTCAGGATTGACGACATTGTCTCTGGGTCTAAAAAGAAGGATCGCGATGCAGAGACAAAACCAACTGCTCCTACTGAAGAATCAATGAAGGAGTAATAAAACATCAAATACAGTGCTGAGATAATTTTCGTTGTGCATCCACTGAACTTCGCAAAGACTTAAATTTAAATTAATGCACATTAATTTTAGCATCCTCTTAATATAACAGCCTTCTTTCTACTACATTTAATTATTAAAAATTGTGAAACTGTGAAGTGGCTGGCAATGATTTGAATAGTACTAGCAAAGTGTTTAAATTTTGGTATTTACTAATGCTGTTAATAGTTTTTTTTTAATTACGTAATGGATCTGCTACTGTTGACTTGCTAAATACTGTAGAGCGACTGTGTACTTTACATGTCCATAATGTAGGAAATTTGTTGCATTGTGATAATGTGTATGCAATTCATATAATAAACAATTAGTAATTTGTATATAACTGTAACTTTCTTTCAAAGAAGCAACTTCCATTGCGTTACTGCTTTCTTGTTAACAAATTAGTCTTGGGAGAGGAACTTCATAACGCAGAATTGACAGACTGGGGGGGTNGCGTTACTGCTTTCTTGTTAACAAATTAGTCTTGGGAGAGGAACTTCATAACGCAGAATTGACAGACTGGGGGGGTTTTTTGTTTTGGTTGCCAAGTACTGGTGGTGGAAGTACTTTGTTACAAAGGACATTATACAATGGTGCAGACATCCACAATTCCCCAAAATGGTATAGTTGAGTTGTCTGTATGAATCAAAACGCCCAAGTTTTGACCTGTGTGCGCAATATATATTTTACAAGTATCTGACNGCGTTACTGCTTTCTTGTTAACAAATTAGTCTTGGGAGAGGAACTTCATAACGCAGAATTGACAGACTGGGGGGGGTTTTTTGTTTTGGTTGCCAAGTACTGGTGGTGGAAGTACTTTGTTACAAAGGACATTATACAATGGTGCAGACATCCACAATTCCCCAAAATGGTACAGTTGAGTTGTCTGTATGAATCAAAACGCCCAAGTTTTGACCTGTGTGCGCAATATATATTTTACAAGTATCTGACTTCAACTCAGCCCGCAGTAAGCGACAGTGTTCACACGGGAGATCAAACCCAAGACAGCTGCACCCGGAAGAACATTGTTACACGCTGTTGCCAGTATCACTAAATACGCACTTCAATCATGTGCCTCTGTCTAGCCAGCCGAACGAAGCCGGCCTGCCCCTAAACAAGCACCAGATACCACCTGCAAGCACACTGTAACCCCGCTTCCGACCCTCACCACGAGCGTACAGCAAGGGGATGGTGCCACCCACACAGGGAGGAGCCAGAAGGAAGACTCCATTCAGTATTTACGGCTAGACAAGCCCCCAGAACACCAGTGACGTCTAGGTGTCCTCGCATTGGCTACCTCTGCCTTAAAAACCCAGCAGCTCGTCCTAACACTACAGTGCTAGGGCTCTCTGCCTCAACAAGAACTTCTACCAGCGAAGCTTGCCTACAGCCAAGTACCCCATCCCAGTCGGCTTTTCCTCTGCTCGGGAACAGACACCTGCTGACTGCAGGGGCCTCACTCCTTCATGCTGATTGGTATTCAGTGACGGTTCTGTCTGGATGACGATAACTGCCAAATTCGAGTCTTGGAGACCACCTGACCGGTGATTATTTTTGAGCAGCACACCGCTCCCAACATGAGGTTTTATGGTGTGGCATGCCAATTCCCTCACCCCACTAGCAGCAATTGAAGGAACCCTGATGACACCATGTGCACTTCCCAACTCCATTTACCAGCAGGATAATGCACAGCATCACACAGCGTAGGTGATGTCGACATGCTTCCTTAGCCAGTAAGGGTCAGAGACCTCTCACCCATCAATGTTTGGGACCAGATTTGATGGTAACTTCAACCAGCAGCAACTATGGTGGATTTGCACCAGTATTTTCATCAGGAGAACATCTGCCTCCTTGCTACACCATACTAAGTGCATGTCCCTTGCAACACATGCTTAGTGTGGTACAATATTTTGATGTTTTCTGTATACATGCTACCATCTNTTTTTTTTTTTTTTTTTTTTTTTTTTTTTTCCAAATTAGTGTAGTATGGCTGCAATTTTGTACTTTGTCACAGATTTTGTAGACAAAGTCAGGTCATTTAAACACTTTGTAAACTGGATTTATAGCAGTGGTGAAGAAATAAACCATAGTCAAAATTAACAAATAACTCAGACCGCAGCATCACATGTAGGCCTAACAGTCATCATGGTATGGCCAATGTTTGTTTTTCCCATTGATGAGAGAATATTTTAACAAGTACACATTCACGTTAAAACTGTATAGTACCCAACATGAAAAAAATTGCGCAATGCTATTCCAATCTCAAGTAAAACATTGCATTAGTAGCAAAAGATATTTTGGAATGTATAATCAGAGATTTAAAAAAAAAAAAAATTCTTAATGGTATTTTAATAATAAATGTGTTGCTATTAAAAAATGGTAGACTCCGCTAGCTCAGAACAGTATTTCCGCCCATGTAAAAATAAAAGTGGAGGGGGAATTTTTTTTTTTTACCACTTGCAACACGCATCAGTATCGACACAGCTGCCACTGTGGAATGTGCAGCACATGTTTATCTTAGGAAACAAATACAGTGCAAAAAAAAAACCCACTATGCAACAGCTGACAGGTCAACCACCTTGTTCACATGCTAGTAACTATAAATGTTAATTAATTTCTGCTGCTGTGATGTATTGCATGAGGGTAAATTTTAATGTACACACTTCAAATCTTATTTAACGCATAGTTGAACCCCATTTTATGAGTACCAGTTTTAANTGCAATGAAAATCGATTAACTACGGTTGCCAACCCACAGCAATAAAACACATAGGTTTTTAATATAGCTACTCGTAATTTGCTTGCTGCCATATAAAAAAAAATCCATTTAAAAATTTGGCAGTGGTGTTTTGGAACTAGCACACCGCACAACACCTTAAGGTTAACCTGCCCTGTGCTGCATGACACATGACGTCACAAAGGGAGTCTACCCTTCACCCACCCTATCCCCTCGTGTGCGCGCACACACACGGCTTATCGTCTGTTTACCATATATTTCCACTACGCAAGTTTTATATCATATTTTAAGTTGAAAGTTCGGGGTGCGTAAACATGTGTGGGCATCGGGAAAATTCTTTTGAAGTAGGGTTATAGCTTTGATAAATCTAAAATGATGCACTCAAAATTTAGTTAAGACTTAGACGTTAATAAATGCTACAACTAGGTACAGTGGAACCCTCTTATAAGGTTCTTCAGGGGTCCACAAGAAAGTGACACTATAAGCAGGAAAACCTTATAAGAGGGAAACACAAAAATTCAAGAATCTGGACACCAAAAGATATAAAATTATGCACCGTAATAAACACACAACTTTACATAATGAACAAAACAAATATTTCTTTTAAATACATAATCTTTTAAGAAATTTTATCTCCTGGTTGCAAAATCATAAAATAAGTATACGAGCAAAAGATTACTGTACATGCAAAACAAGCACAATTGTTCGTGGCAGTTTGTCTCCTGGTTGCATCAATGATTCGATTCAGAGTAGTCACTGGGATTTCCAAATTCCGAGGAATTGCTGTGCGTGTTCTACCCGGATTACGGTCCACGTGCTTGATTAAGATTAACTTTTCAGCTAATGAAAATGTTTGTTTTTTCTTAGAGGCACTCATTTTAATTTTTCACTAAAACTGTTTCAAGGATGAATTAATTTTCACTACATAAATATTAACTGGGCATGTGCAAAGGTCGTTTTTTAAATGTGAAGCGAAGTCGAAGCGAAGCTTGCATTATGCGAAGGAATTTCGAAGAACAATCGGAGCTGAAGGATTAAAAAATATATATAATAGGCTACAGTTTTCAAGTATATTCAACTCGTTTGTACTGTTACTGCCAAAAAAATGTATGCCTACTAGACACTGAGCATAGGAATAAAACATATCCTAATCTTGTACTGCTGAAAAACTGAAATATCAAAATCTGTAAGAAAGTAATCATTATACATTTGGATACCTACAAACTTTTTAAAAACTATCATACTCCATATATCCAGTCCCTTTTGGCACCACCACCGCACAGTGATGTCAATGGATGCCTATCAACATTTGACCTCTTCCCTTTCCTCCTTCAAGGACCCTTGTCAATGTCAGGCTAGATAGTAAACTTGCTAGATTGTGGTGGTATTAGGGCCTCAGAGCAAGAGAGTTGAGCCACTTTCACTGCTAACAAAGAAAGTGTGAAGTTCTTCCAAAAAGACTATCAGCTGTGGTGTGGTACATACAGCTGCCCGACTCCCCCCTCCCCCCCTGCCGGGCTCGTGATAATTTATGACATTGTTACACATGTCAAAATTAGAAAGCCACAGAAACATTAATTTTTCGAGACAGAAAATCCACACTGTATTTGTGTTATGTTAGGGTCTGTCACCCTCCTATTAAACAGCCTTCCACTGGTGTGTGCAAGGCATGAGTCTTGTAGGCCTAACAAAGCGGGGGGGGGGGGGGAGAAAAGACAAGGAAAGCGGGCTGGGACATCTACCTGGAACACGGCACCACGGGCCACTGCCATGAAGAGGAGGGGGAGGGGCGACAACCTCCGGGCGGCAAAACCACAGCTGCAGCTCCAGACATGCCTACCTGCCCCAGGCGGCTGTAAAAACATTCACTCCTCCCCTTTGCAGGCCGACTGACCCTCGTCAATGTCAAGCTGGTAGATTATCTCAGCAGGGTGGAGCTTGGGATAAAAACTACAACTTTGTCTGAAAAGCAGTGTAAGTTGAGCATCTTTTCCATTGAAGTTTTCCTTTCCCAGTGTGCTTCCTTCACAATGTGCATTATTCGCGGGAAAATGAAAACCGTATTTCCGGGAATGTTTGTTATTGTTCTTATGGAGAAACATTCGGGACTAGAAAAATCGTGCATTATAGGCGGGANTTTCCGGGAATGTTTGTTATTGTTCTTATGGAGAAACATTCGGGACTAGAAAAATCGTGCATTATAGGCGGGGAAAACCTTTTAAACGGGAACCTTATAAGCGGGTTCTACTGTAGTATATGATGCTGAGATCGTGACTTAACCATTCACATGCTGGACATCGCTCGCGCCTGGCTTGGCCGATGTGCCAACATGTATTCTCACGGCCCTCTTTCCACCCTTTCGCGAAACAGTGGTTGTTTATATTATCACAGCTTTTACGCACTGGTGACACAAAATTTAAAGAACACTGATTAAAATATGCAATCAAAAAAATTAAAATGGAATTTAATAAAAAAAGAAACAACCCCCCTCACCCAATTAAAAACAGAAATGTAGAATAAATCATTCTGAATTTACATGGAAAATAAATCATTATTGGTGTTTTAGAAGAATGGATGTTGCTGTGTCTACTTAATGTATGCACAATGAGCGTGTATCGCTATGTTTAAGGGTTTTTTTTTTGTGACAAGGGAAAGTCATATAAAATGTTCTGAACTTCGCACTCGCTTAAAGTAACACAGTGCCTAATGGTTTTTTTTTTTTGCGACAGGGAAGGTTGTATATGGCGTTCTGCTGTATAATTTTATTCAAAAGACATCTCTCTATTAACATAAATTAGTATTTCATTAATTATGGTTTGATTTTTCTGCAAGAAACTACTGGAAACACAAAATGGCTCGGTGCCCGAAGTTTACATTTTTTTGGGACAAGGGAAGTTTGTATACGCCTTCTGGGATATAACATGATTCGTAAGACATCTGACTATTTACACTAATTAATATTTCCTTTTAAAAACGTGTTATTTTTACGATTAGAGACAATTAAAGCTGAGTTAACACGAAAAATGCTGCTTTAATGCAATTTTTGGGGTATTGGAGAATCAAAATCGGTCGGAAACGATTTTACGAGGTCATTCTCAGGCACAGTGAGGCTTTGCCAAATCGGGGTTCTACTGTACACACAATTAATACACTTTTAAGTAACTATGGACATGGAAAAGGTTGTAAAATTAAAGCAGGCACCTTTGGGAAGTTAATTTATAAGGAGTGTTAAATTTTTAGGTTCAGTGACATAAGTAACTGATTAAAAAAATTTTCTTCAATTATCACAGTTATTATAAATAATAAAATTGCACTCTACAAAGCATTGCATTATGAATATACTGCAGTACAATAGCTATAAATTACTGAGCTGGTGTATGTAAAACCTTCCTTTCACAAATGTAATACATCATTCATTTATTTCATTTTGGTAGTCTGCAATTTCTGCAGAACATGATGTAAACTTAGCAAAAGCATGTACCTTCAAATGTACAAGGCACACAAAATTAAATTTTAAGTAGCCACTTTTCATGTGTCACACTTTCAAGTTCAATCAGCTTACTGCACAAGACAAACTGAACACACACTTCATTAGGAACATAACTGCTACCAAATAACACCACCATCACAAATATACAATTATCACAACACTGTCCTGATTATGCCACATTCCAACTGCTGTAAAAAACTGTTTTTTTTCTAAGTCCAGACTATTTGGATGTTTATCCGATGCATTCTTTTTCAGAAAGTTGTACAGTACAATGAAATTATTGGCATAACATGCTATGCATAATATTAATAGATGAAAAACCAAATACCAATTGAGATGAGCTTCACACATTAATTATAATTATTTACTGAACCACTTGTAAAAAAAAATATATCAAAACTTCAAATTTTCATTTTCACATACTCAATTTTCTAAAAAAAGGTAAAAAAAAAATACCAATGTGATGTGTATGGGAAACAAAATTTTAAATTCTGTTTCCCGCTTACATAATTTAATTTGGCGTACTTTTTCTGTATCAGGCAATGCTGGATACCATACTAAATTTTAAACACAATAAAAATCTATGTCATTTTCAGACGATATCAATTTCAAAGGAATGCATGCCAGGCCCCAACAAGGCCCAAATTCATTTGTAAGACATATAACAAAATAAACTGATCTGAAACATTTAAAAGCCACTTTCAAGTACTTCATAAAGTATATATGTCTACTACTTTTTATCACAGGTTAACATAGTGCATAATACTATTAAGAAGAATGTTGGAATCAATATTTTCAACAAACAAGAATGCACACTAGTTATTCTTTGCACACTAGAAAATAATTCTGCCAGACTCGTCAAATATCTTTCCCTTTGGGCAGTCAACTGTATAGGGAGCCAACTTATGTAAACAATGTTACACTGAAATGGCAACGTTTCCAAAATATATTGTTTTTGGCATACACAACAAGAAACTGAGGCTTTAAGTGGTCACTTCCTCGTTACGAGACGAGGACGTCGAGGGCACGATCCCGGTCATTCCCACAATTAAGCAGTGTCCTGGACACGAGGTCCTCTGCAAATCCCAGGTCCAGTAACTGGTCCATTGCATTCAAGTACTCCTCCGCTTGACTCAGGTTGTAGTCGTTCAGAACCAATGCATTCTCTGCTCGGTCGCCCGGGTGGCCCCGCTCCTCCAGGGAGTGCACTTGCAGTAGAAACTCCACCACCTGCACGGAAACATCACCAACTGTTACCAATCATTAGTTATCTCACATACTGAAACAAACTTCTCCCGCTTTGTGCTTTTGTGCAGCTTCTTCATAATATCAAAGCTCAACTGTATGCTAACACCACCTGTACACACTTAACACAATTTATTATTTATTTATGAGGATGTTTTGAGTCAATACCTGAACTGCACAAAGCCATAGTTGGGGAACACACGACAGTACAAATACAAGACAACAGACACAACATTGAAACAATTTATAATACCAATAAAAATGTAAATAGATGGGATACTTCACACACAGGCAGAGGAGTTTCCCTTGGGTTTCTCAGAGTGGTAAGTGAGAGCCTGAAGGGATTTGGGACTCAGATCTAGTCTGAGAGAGTGGTAGATTGCTGGGTAGGAACCAGGTGAACAGAATGGATAAAGACCAAGGTATCGTTAATATGGGTTTATTGAGAATAAACCACATATATCCCAGCCTATGGTCAGAATGCCTGACGGGGAATGGGTAACATGAATGCCAAAATAGTCTAGGACTCGTGTGGAAATGGTGGGGTGAGGGCGACCCCAACAGCAAAGCTCTAGGCGCCCAGCATGGCGGTACGGACTCTCTATCCTTAGACTGGGAGGAGCGTTTTGAGAGACGGGCAAGTGCACGGAGCATGGTAGATGGTCTTGCAGGAAGACGTTCTGTAGCTGGATAGCAAAGGGAGCAGATAGATCTACTATGAAGTTGAAACTAACTGCCCTGAAGTGGTTGTGCTAGCCCTAGTTATATCTGTCCGGCCAGGGGTGAGTGAGGGAGGGAAGGAAATGGAAAAGAGAGAGCTTGTTTCCTTCCTACTGCGCAAGCGGGATGAGTGTTGGTACGAACGAATGGAAGGCTAGACTCAGGGGAGAACGTAACCAGGCTGCTAAGGTAGTCGTGCATGTATGGTCTGTTTCATATAAGTTGGACTAAAGTAGCGCCAATGTTTACTTTTCGTTTATGTATTCTTTCGCCATCAGCTGGTGCATCAAGTGGAGGCTGTATATTTTATCAACACGCTGTCAGCTAATTCACTTGCCAATGTACAGTAATGCTAAACAAATTTTAAGATCTATTAGATTGACATCTGTCTAAAAAAAATTAGTAGGTTATAAAAGTAAAAATATAAAACCATGCAAAAAATTAAATATTTGCTAACTTTTTTAATTTGTCTGAGACAGTGAATTTGGGTTAACATTTGTGAGACGGTAGTTGTAGCTATTATCACACTTTGGACGTTTAACTTATATTCGAGTTGATAATATGTGACGTGGAATAACGTTAGAATTGCTTGAAAACTATTCACACGTATCCCACGCTCTTAACAAGGAAATGGGTTTTTTGGAAGAACAATATGGCGTATAATTTACGTAGAAGAACAATTATCGGCCGAATAGAAATTACTAGTACTCAAAAGTCGCTGTACACACAATATATGTTACTTTAAAAATTGTGCAGAATTCTCAAAAAATATAACTATTGATAAACACTATTCTTTTCTGGCTGGTAATGCTTTGGAAAAGACCAGATAGATGGCGCGCACAACATGTCAAGAGCGAGGTGTGAGCCGCTAGCTCTGCTCAATAGATTGAGTCTTTTTAAAGTTGACTGTTCTTCTATTACTTGCTCGAAACGACACGAATTTGGAATATATTTTGTCAGATTATTAGGAAAAATAATTCAACAATATTATGCAATACCTCTGTATGCTTTTGGAATTAATATCAAGCACGTATGAAAAGCATGGTTGGAGAGGGGTGATAAGACGTGAAAATAGGTTTTGAAGTTGCGTTTCATTTGGATACGGATTGTTTTAATGTGCATTTAATTTTGAACACCTATACATTTCTACTTTAGTACAAAATTTTGTTTGTAACACTAATAACAGCTGGTTTATGAACTTGTAAAATAAAATGTATTAATTTATCTAGGAACTCTCTTATCCACATATTTTCTGCTTGTCTGATGTGCATCGGCAGTGCACTCAGAATAGTCAACATAATATTAATTTTCGTTCGTTCATGCATCAGCTGATACAGGGTTTTGTAAGCGACACATTGTTTGTTTCGAATACGTCAAGTTCCCACTCACTGACTGTCAAAATCTCACCAACTTATATGAAACAGACTTAAGCATGGGTTGCCTGCGTTCAGGCGGCAGCGAACCTAACTTGTACACCCACTCAAAGGTGGCGGAGCTGATGTAAAATTTTGGTGACAGAATGGCTTAGGGGAGGAGAGGGAGGAGCACAGCTAAATCAGAGGCTCAGAAGGGATCATGGACATCACCCATTGCGCGTCAAGTGATTTAAGTTAAGCCGGGTAACAATGGTAATGGTTGTTAGGTGTTCTACTGTGCTTTTCCCATTAGAGTAGGTTTTGGGAATGCAGATGCGATGGGGCTCACACTGGTGTCTGGAGGTTACAGAGATACAATAGCTTGTTTTGTTTGGATTGGCACTAGTCCCATCACTCGATGCACATCATATGAACAGTGACAACCTTAGCTGAAGCAACTGCAGCCGTCCAAGAGAATCAAATTGTTTGTCGACAAGTAAAGATGTGAGCAACTCAAAGTGACCTACACTGGCAGCAATCAGTTGTTCTACGAAATTCTTTCTGCCTGTGTAGGAGGTCAGTAGGGTGACAGGATGGAATGTCCCTCCTGATTCGTAAATTGACTCGCAATGCAAGTTTTTTAAAGTCTGAACTTGTAATGGATACTGTGACACTGTTTAAGTTATTGTCTCATGAACTGTTTCATATCTCTGCTGTGTAATGCGCATGAAAATGCATAATTATTCATCAGCAATAAATGTCGGTGGAAATTTTCCGATTGGTTTTATTTGTTAACAGACCTTAATCCACAAACTTAATTCTCATAGTTTGTCAGATGGGAACAGCATCACAAACTAAAGATTGACACCCAAAAGACAGACCATGGAAAACCAGAACTGCACTAATGCTGCCTAAACTGACACCATGTCACCAGAAATTCCTGCATTGCACCACCAAGCCACCATATCACTACCGTCCACAGCATATCTGGCGCAAACAAACCGCACTGCTACAACCATCCCTTGCCAATCAGCCAGGAATCATGAGCATACATCTGTTCTCCAGCCAACCGACATGGAAGACCAGCACAGTAAAACAACCAAATTTTACACAAAGCACAAATGTAGAACTGTCCAAGTTAAATTCAAAACTTTACTTCCCCCAAGCTAAACCAATACTGAAAAATAAACAACAGACTAACAACACCCAATACACTGAAACCTCTTTAGTGTCAACCTTAAGTGATTTGAAGTTTTGGAGTTTGTGATAACTAGGTTTGCATTAACAGCTGTTTACGATAATTGTGAAAAATTTCAAGAAGTTAAAATGTTGAAACTGTAATTTAGCATGTTGGGAAATAAGACATTCTTATCACCTGTGTGACTATTTTCCCCTAAGCAGATTTAACATTACATTGTAATACTAATTAAACTTTTTTATTAATAACTTTTTTATTAATGAGTTGTCACTGAATTTCAACCATAGCATAGGTCATAACAAAAAAAATCTGAGTTTACACCAATACTTACCACGGTGAATCACACATTGTCATCAGAAATAGGCAAACGGCTCATTACTGTGAGCTTATTAATGTTGCATGTTGTTTACAGTAAGTGTTAAAAATATCTTCCACCATTGTCTGTGCAGCGCACCATACATGAATGTAGGTAGTATTGTCTACATGCTAGGCACTGTATCACTGCAGTCAAAGCTTTGCATGCATTTTACATGAAAACTGTGGGTTCTGCACAGTTGCAACAAGAGGGCCATATTTGTTAATTAGGCTATACTGCTCAATAAACCAGCATCAAATGTTCATAATTCCTGAGAGTAAAAAAAGTTGTGAGGGTGGCCACCCCTGTTATTTTCATTACAGTGGGAGGTATTAACAAGAGTTTGCTCTCAGATTGAAAATCCCAATAACACAAAACAATGTCCTAAAAATTGTAATTTAATTTTGCTTCGTTTCTGATATTCTGCAAAAATACTGTTAAAAAAAAAACTATTTTCAAAGGTTTATATTTCTAATATTCAGTTCAGGTAGAAAGTGTCCCATACATTTCCCACTTGATTTTGCATAATGAATTCAGCGAGAGGTGGCACATATTGAAGGATCTCGTGCAGCCAATCGTATTTCCAGTCTGCCTCATCGCTGGCAACAAATAGTGGACAACCTCGGAGACTACTTTGAAGGATGTTAAACAGCTTGTACATGTACGATACGTACCCATTCAAATGAGTGTATACAGTTTGTACGAGAATATATTAATGAAACAGTGATTCCAAGCAGCCATGTTTGTCTTTATTCCGTGCCGGACATTCTTGCATCCATACCCCATTTGGTGTCATCACCTTTAATCTGTACATGTTGTATACTTTCAACTGTACATAGTACATTTCCTGTGTTGGGTCANTTTAATTTTGCTTCGTTTCTGATATTCTGCAAAAATACTGTTAAAAAAAAAACTATTTTCAAAGGTTTATATTTCTAATATTCAGTTCAGGTAGAAAGTGTCCCATACATTTCCCACTTGATTTTGCATAATGAATTCAGCGAGAGGTGGCACATATTGAAGGATCTCGTGCAGCCAATCGTATTTCCAGTCTGCCTCATCGCTGGCAACAAATAGTGGACAACCTCGGAGACTACTTTGAAGGATGTTAAACAGCTTGTAAATGTACGATACGTACCCATTCAAATGAGTGTATACAGTTTGTACGAGAATATATTAATGAAACAGTGATTCCAAGCAGCCATGTTTGTCTTTATTCCTTGCCGGACATTCTTGCATCCATACCCCATGTGGTGTCGTCACCTTTAATCTGTACATGTTGTATACTTTCAACTGTACATAGTACATTTCCTGTGTTGGGTTATTCTCGGGAGATAAACAATAGTTGCCATGACTTCTGAATCGGCCCTCGTATTTTCTTGGTGGCAGCAGTTGAAACNATTCTCGGGAGATAAACAATAGTTGCCATGACTTCTGAATCGGCCCTCGTATTTTCTTGGTGGCAGCAGTTGAAACTAGGAGTGGTAGCTAAAAAGGCCCACAAAGGGTACAGTGGACACAGTATTGCCTACACGTGCCTACTATAAAGACACTATGTGTGTGGGTTGGTGCCCAAGGATGGTGAACCTCCACTAGTGCAAGAGATACGGCCAGTGGACAATGCTAGCAGGTGTGAGTGCATCTTCTTTTTAACAATTTCTTCCCAGATTCTCTCCTGTTTAACTAAGATCTGTGGACAAATGCCAGCAAAGTAGGCAGTAGAAATACCAGGTCATCAGCTGTAGGAATGTTGCACCAAGCAAGACTGGCTAGCAGTGACGCAGAGCACTTTTTTTTTTTAATGACAACGCCTGATAGTGAATATACTTCATTTAATTAGTTAAATGTGAATCCAACGGTTTCTCCCCCAAGAAACACAAACATTTTGTTTATAAAAGATAACTGGTTTAAGCATAGTTTTAATATCTCAGTGTTTAAGTCTAGTCAGGTTTTCAATTGCAAGGATATCAGAAACCTGGAAATGTACATGAAACCGATTGTATTCTTAATGGCACAGTCTCCACAGGAGATCCAGACAAAAATTGTATAATTGTATTTATATAAATTTAACAGACTCACTCTCTACCTATTCAAACTTCATGTCATATAACTTAAATATAGGACAACAGGATATGAAAAATTTATTATTACCATATTTATTCTCTGCTCAAAGTGTTTCAATTTTCAAAGATATAAATAATTTTCTTGATTTCACATTTTTCTAACAATAGTTTAAGTCGAGTAATTTTCGACTACAGAGTGTACCATATGCCAAGAAAAACAGATGAACTATCTCTCTGTCAGAACCCGACAACTACCGCAGTAATGAACCACCTTTTTTTATTCCAGAGAAGCAATGTGTTAAAAAGGGGTTGGAAGGGGAGAATACTGTAGCAGGAAGTGAAACCACTACAATTTTGGATAGATGGTACTATTAACAGCTGAAAAGTTAACACAGAAATTAATTTTAATTGTTTGCACAGATATTGGTACTTCACAAGTAAGAATATTTTATTTTGTAAGTAGAACCTCTCTATATTGAAGAGTATGGTGATGAATTATGATGAATTGTGGATGATACACATCAACAATTAAACTCTTAGTACATTGACTGAACAGACATGAACTTAAAATAACAATACATACAAATATATCTGAAATTAAAATATCACCAAAAATTATTATTAAATGCATTAATATAAATACTACAAATCCAAATTTCTTTGCAAACATCTGTAAATAAATGCCTTGACCCAAGGGGCCAGATGATCATTACATACTGTCCTCAGTGTAAAAACAACTTAAATTGCAACAAACGAAAAATTCTGTTTAAACAATAAAAACTACAAAAGTTAACCTAACAACAGTTCTGGGGTTCCGAAATGCGAAAGAAGAGGAACGACTGGTAATATCTGGGTTGAAACAAGGTGGGACTCAATGGAAGAGTGATACAGACTTGACTGTAAATACTGGAACCGTCAAGTATGAAATAAAACACAGTAATTTCAGTAGTATTTCAATAAGTGTTGAAGCAACTGTTTATAAAGATTGGTTTTACAGATTGGATTGTATTAATTTCTGTGAGGGACGGACGTTTATGTAAATATGTAGCAAGTATTGCAATTGCATTTGTTCAACCCTCACACAGTATCTGTCACANAGGGACGGACGTTTATGTAAATATGTAGCAAGTATTGCAATTGCATTTGTTCAACCCTCACACAGTATCTGTCACATTAAGGAGTGTAACCTAGCCATGCAGCCCTCTTGAGAGCTACAGGCCAAGACGACTCACAGAGTGGCGGCTCTGTTNTTAAGGAGTGTAACCTAGCCATGCAGCCCTCTTGAGAGCTACAGGCCAAGACGACTCACAGAGTGGCGGCTCTGTTGTTCTAAAGAGTCAATACAGGCCACCTCTCCACAGTGATATTAGGGCAAGGTAGAGATAGATCTCTTACTGAAAGGATTTGGCAGTGGCAAATCATACTGCCAGGTGATGTTTATTACAGTTTTGAACAATATGTCATCATTTATTTTCTTTAAACCACTCAAAACTGCTATTTTTTTTNGGGGGGGGGGGGGACCTCTTTCATAATCATACCAGTACTTCCTACCACAAGACTCAATATTTTGATTCCATCCTAGTCTAACTAAATTAATTAATGGTGGTCTTTCTAATAACAAAAAATCTGCAGTGTCTTGCAGCACGTCTGCCCTGTTAATCTATTAATCAAAAAGTTTAGCAGACTCATTCACTTCTTCAAAATTTGTTTTAGAGCACATTAAGCCTCAGCAAAGAGAATTATATAATATGAAATTTAAGCTAATAGAAACACAAGAAATTCCACAAAAAATTAAGAGGAATTAAAATAACATTGGTTAATAGTCAGTAGCACACAAAAGAAAAGAAAAAACTCAGCTTTATATAATTACCAAAAATAATATGAANACATTGGTTAATAGTCAGTAGCACACAAAAGAAAAGAAAAAACTCAGCTTTATATAATTACCAAAAATAATATGAGCATTTATCAAAATATTAAGAAAATTTTATTGCCATCGTAGCGAGGCTCAATTATAAGGCTGTTCACGGTAAAGTGAGCACTTTTGAATAACTAGTTGCTTTTTCATGTCAACCATTTTTTATTCTTCCGCCACTTTTGTAAATAAATATTGCCATGTAAATAAACACAGTGTATATATTTCACTGGACAAGTTAACTTCTAAGGCTACAATAAAATATATTTATTGACTATCCCAAATGAGAGGGGTTCCAAAAGTGCTCACTTTACTGTGAATTATAGCCTATAGTTATTAAACTCTTAGGAGAGGAACTTAAATAGAAATTCATTACTGTTTGTTAAACACGTGGGTAACAAATTAAAAAATCTCTAAAATTCAAAAATTAACAATTTAAAACACATTGGTAAATGTATATTAGTCTATTCGCGGTTTCTTCACACTTTTTGAATAAAACCTATGAAAAATCCCCCCATGTATCACGTGTTTAGTTATTTTCTAAATATGCCGTGAATCACCATTTTTTATACCTCTGTCAACATAAAACTTCTTATTTTTCGTTAATTTGAATTTTAACCTATATTTCATTTATAATTTATAATAAATACGAACANGGTAAATGTATATTAGTCTATTCGCGGTTTCTTCACACTTTTTGAATAAAACCTATGAAAAATCCCCCCATGTATGACGTGTTTAGTTATTTCCTAAATATGCCATGAATCACCATTTTTTATACCTCTGTTAACATAAAACTTCTTATTTTTCGTTAATTTGAATTTTAACCTATATTTCATTTATAATTTATAATAAATACGAACAAAAACAGTGAGAAAACACGTGAGTTGGTAGCGCCTAGTAAGAAATAGTTTTCATGCAAAATACTATTACAACTGAGCGCACACAAATTCGGTGTGATGTCCTTTGGTGTAAGTATAGACTTAGTTAAGCTTAGCTTCTACGAGGCGGCGGAAGAATTTCCCGGAAGTAGAACTCTAGCAGGGCTTCAGAAAAGTGTGAAGTAGCCGTGAATGGATTATACAATACTTATTTCAAGCTTACCATTTTTTCATTATTTCCAAAAGTTTGACAAGCCCTTGCCACCCTTGCCAAAGGAAAACCCATCTCACTGATATGCCTTGCAAGCTGCTGTTCTGAGGTACTCAGAGGCCTGAAAGTATTTGGCAGCACCGATGTTCTGCTCGTCCTGCAGCCTGCATTTAAACGTTCTGGGCTGTCAAGCACAGGCCAAGGCGTCCAGTTCTGTCACAGCACATTACAAACAACCTGTGACCGTCTCACAGTGAACAACAACGTAGTCGTTAATAACTGGCTGAATAATATATCTGAAGGTTAAAGGATTCTGCCTGCCTGAACCTATTCTGAACATTTCAGACCTTGAAACGTGCAAGCCATAAGGCAGACACCTTCTCACTTACTACTTGCATCATTACCTACACACATAAGATGCCCAACTGGCGTGCATATTGACAACTCACCTAAACATGACTTTAAGTAAATAGTCATCCTATATTTTATGGCACACTAATTCAGACAAAAATGATGACATGTGTCTAAATGAAGTTGCTGTATTGAAATTTCAGCCACTAAAATTGAGCCTGAAAATATATGTTTTAGTAATTTTCACGTCCAAAAACAATTCTTAAGAGTTTAAATGAGAACCTGAAACTTGTCTTTAAGCACAAAACATTTCTTTAAATGTTTTTTGTTGCAGACACCACTATGGAATATCCAACCATTTTTTAAACAAGTGTTTCTACACAAAATCTGCAATGCACTCCACGGAGCAGGAAGGCTGAACCCTTAAGTCTAAGAGTGTACAAACTGTTATGACTAAACAACAATTGAAATGTCTACTTGTGGATAATNAGGCTGAACCCTTAAGTCTAAGAGTGTACAAACTGTTATGACTAAACAACAATTGAAATGTCTACTTGTGGATAATAGTTTCATTAAAAGTGTCCAAAAAATCCAATGCACCAGTAGTCAATACCTCAGAGGAAGCAGACAAAGAAGAAAATACCTGTTTTTATTTAATGTGACATTACAGAATATGTACAATGAAATGTAAAGTAAACAACTGGAGACATAACTCCTATTGGTGTTAACTCTTTCAGGCATGGTAGTCTTTACCAAAATAACCTCATCAAAACCTACAATAATCATGGGAATATTTTCACAGAAAACAGGTGTTTCTACTTATGTATGAATATTGGCATTCATAATTTTCCCGTTAAATAAAGTGATTTAAGAAATTGTCATGCAATTGCTAAACTGCAATGCAAAACTGGTAAAATGCTATAAAAAAAAATTTGAATAGCAAATTGCTGGCTCGTACAAACTCTCATGATTTTCCTATCTTATTTCAAGTGGGTGGTGTGTGACAATAAAGCTTACCTATGTATACATATGCTGAATAATNTCAAGTGGGTGGTGTGTGACAATAAAGCTTACCTATGTATACATATGCTGAATAATCATTTTACATTAAACACACTAGACTACATGCACTTACATGGCAATCAATCGCCCCTACACTTTAATGTCAATAAAACNATTTTACATTAAACACACTAGACTACATGCACTTACATGGCAATCAATCGCCCCTACACTTTAATGTCAATAAAACATCACAAACAGTATTTTCAATATTATTTTAATTTCTGTTGTTAGGATACGCATTTTCTGTGGCTGGGGCATAAAAACAACAGAACACCCCCCCTCCCCCAGCCTCACACAGAAAATTGTCTGCACCCATAAACTCGACACAGCAAAAAATGAAGTCCAATAAGGCAAGTCCCTGATAAGTTGGGAGAAATCATTCGTATTTAAACAATGTAACGTAGCTGCATAAATAGCCACTGCCAATAACATCACAAGTAACACATTTTTATTGGTTCCAAATATGACAGAGTATTATATGATACTAGTACAGTTCCAAACCAAACATTTGTTTGTTGCAACGCTAAAAATTATATTTTTATATGAAAGAGTTAATACAGCTATTTGAATTACCAAAATAAATAAAACAATGATTTTCTATAGAAATGTTAAACATAGTTGTAAAGTTAGCATTTAATTTTTTGGATTAGAGCAGAAAACACTATGCTGACCTTTTCATATTTTACGGAATGGTTCTCCATGAATAGAGAAAAGAACTTAACCTTCTGCATAGCTTAACAGTTTGGTAGATACTAACCTCCAGTCCAGTGTATCCAAAGCTACTGGGCCTAGGTGGTGGCGTAGCAGTGGTTCTCTCCTGAAGGTCCTGTTCTAGTGCCTTCACTATGTCTGGGACGCTCTTCGAGTGTGATGACTGTAGCTGAAAGGCACTCTGACAGCTGGCAGGATTGGACAGTGTGTTGGACTGAGGGTCACATGGCGATGCATAGCTGTTCTGAGGATTCACAGGGTAATTATAACCAGGCAACCCATTCGTAGAGCTCTGGCACTGTGTGGACGATGGCATGGCGTGTTCTACAACCGGGCATGGCTGCTGAAAGCTACTTATTGTGGATGGCGTGGGTTCTGGGTGCAAAACATGGGCAAGTTCCTCCATGTCATTAATAGTCTTTAGTTCAACATTATCAAAAGGGCTGGAAGTATCTGACTCAAAGTCTGACAAGTTAAACCTAGAAAGATGATTCTGAGTGTTGGTGCAGCTGGCTGGCTGGGATATAGGGATGGGCGTGAGGATGGAATAATGGTTGGAGACGGAAGTGGAAGTTGCTGAGGTGGTTGGAGTGGAACTAGACAACGAAGTACTAGCAGTAACCCGAGCAGCATCTTCCTCCGATATTCTACAGCGCAGCAGTTCTTCATTCAAAGCCTGAGCATCACGCCACTCTTGAATTTTGGAGAGCACCGCATTTTCCAGTTTAAATTCATAATCCTAAAAAAAAGAAAAAGAAAAAAAAAACAATATTGTTAAATGACTTTCACACATTATAAACTGATATTATTACAGTTTTTTAATTAAACCCTACTAAAAAATTATTTATACAAAAATAGTGAAAGAAAATATAAGTATCTGAGATGCCAACATGTTCAATTCAATTATACATGACATTAGCAAATATTGTAAAAAACAATTCTTCTGAGGCCAAATTTATTTTGGTTACTGTACAATATATCAAATGCTTCCTTGGAGGTTTTTAAAGGTTTCCTGTAAAAGCAAATAATTAGATAAAATTTGATTACTTTTAAAGGCAGTTTCCTTATGCAACATGATGACATTAAGTACTTCAGCAGTGTNTAATTAGATAAAATTTGATTACTTTTAAAGGCAGTTTCCTTATGCAACATGATGACATTAAGTACTTCAGCAGTGTAAACAACATTTCTGTACTTATTTGTAGGGCCTAATAAACTTTGTTTTTGTCTTGACATTAAACAGTTTTCTTGAAAGTATACATGTTGTGCACAATTTTTTTAACAACCTGAATGNTTTGTTTTTGTCTTGACATTAAACAGTTTTCTTGAAAGTATACATGTTGTGCACAATTTTTTTAACAACCTGAATGATATGCTACAAAATAAGATGACATTGCAATTGCAAAATCACGAAAATAAGTGCCACACAAAGAGCTATGTGTCTTACCCCATAATTAACTGTCTCCCTTAGCAGTCTATGTTGATAACCCACTGGAAGAGTAACTTTCCTTGGAGGTTTGAACTTCTCACTTATTTTCACAGGAATTCCATCCACATATGAAAATACTACAACAAATAAACATCAATTTTTCAACTTCCCAACCGAAAACATTTATATTTATCTCTTCTGTATNATGAAAATACTACAACAAATAAACATCAATTTTTCAACTTCCCAACCGAAAACATTTATATTTATCTCTTCTGTATGACATACTGCATAAATCATTTTTATACACACACTTATATACATTTATATACACACACACATTATGTATATAAAATGTTAAAAATTTGTCCGTAACTTCACTGGAATTACTGTAATTCTATTCCTCACTGGAATGACTGTAGTTCTATTCCAAGGCCTTGGAGACAATAAATTAAATTTCTGTATGAATGTATGCATGTTTGAGCTTTGTGNACTGTAGTTCTATTCCAAGGCCTTGGAGACAATAAATTAAATTTCTGTATGAATGTATGCATGTTTGAGCTTTGTGGGACAACAGTGAAGAATCAATATGATACAATTTTGTTGTTCTAGTTTATTGGGTAATTATTAAGAATCACGGCTTTTTCGAAAAAAGGGAAAATAATATCTGTAAATGGTGTATATTGACGTTACTAATCACACTTAATACAAATGTCATAGGGGCATCACATAATTTGCACCAGCACATGAAATGTGATGGTGAGGAGGGCAGTGTCTGAATGTAATTTAATTCTGTTGAATTTTTCAAGGTTTACCTTGTTGATATTCAAGAGAGGATTGTACTACGTAACACACACATGTATGTGTATATATATATATATATATATANTACCTTGTTGATATTCAAGAGAGGATTGTACTACGTAACACACACATGTATGTGTATATATATATATATATATATATATACACATATATATATATATACACACACACATACATACAGTATATCATACAAAAAGGCATTCCCAGGTGTTGTTTACATGTATCACCATGATACATTTGTTGAACAACAATGCACAGAAACAGGAAACAAATGTTCATCGATTTTGGTCTTACAGTTTAATTTTTACCTATTTCACATGATGGCTGTATTTCAGTGTGAATTTGACCGTGTGAAGGCTTGTGATCTACTAGTGCTATTATGCGTCTTTCCGTGCGAATATTTCCATGCGACTTGTTAAATCTAATTATTGTGTGGAAATACAAGCGTTTCTTTGCAATTATTTCCATGTGAAGAGTTAAAATATACTTATTGTGCAGAAGTAAGTGTGTTTGTGGAGTTTAGACAAATTGAATACAAATTAACATGTCCTATATGTGAGTTATCAGCAATACATCAACAAGGAGCTATATTCGCCACTTACATGTGTAACGTAATGTATAGTCGAGGTTTTGCATTGAAAGTACGTGTAGTGAATTGTACAGTGTAATATTTCATGTTAGTGTGGGAATTGAAGGGCTTACGTACTGCTGCCGCCTAGCCATGTCAAATGCAAAAGACCTAACCAAATTAAACCTAACTTCACAATAGGTGAATCACAAGGGGTGGATGAATCGACGCACGCTTCCTTATTATACTTTTTCTAACACACTATCACATGTCGGCACACTCCCCTTGTAATCACCTATTGTGAAGTTGGGTTAGGTCTTCTTGTATTTACCATGGTTAAGTAAACCAAATGACATAATTTACATAAATTTTATGTGCTTTACCCCAAAATTTCCTTGATCTTCACAGCCCTCGCACTATCGCATTTGGTAGTATGTACTGCGAATATTGTGATGCCTCTAGTAAATTTGTGTTCAGTGTGATTAGTAAAAATGTTATTTATACCATTTTCCGAGCTACTTTTTTTATTTTTGGGAAAACCAAAGATTCTTAATAATTATAGTTTATTGTTGTAACCGTTAAAATGCAGGAGACATGGGGTGCCTCAGGACAAGACTGGACATTTTCCTATTCTCTCAGCATGGAATGCTGACTCCCTCCTAAATGGCTGAGTTGACTTACAAAACAGCACGATGCAATGTGTCTAAACAGCTTGACTTTAAACAGTCACAGCGTTTTCTGATGTTTCATACATGTTAGTTGCACATAAAAAAATAATGGTAATTGTCAACAAAATTACCTTTAATTACCCTAAACTGTGTGGTTAATTTTCCAACACTAGGTTACGCAAAAATTTTTTTTTTATAAAAATTTGTTATAAGCACATATATTTTCATATCAATTAAAATTTTAAGGGCTCACATACTCAACCGGATCACAGAATGGTTCAATGGTGACCAAAATATATATGTACAGACTTTCTAGGTAAACTTAGCACTTTTGAGAGCTCTGCTTAAGATCTACTTATAAGATAAAAGTACATATTTAATAAATTTGCTAACTCTTACACTTATAGGCATTAAAAAAATAATTTTAGTATTCACAAATGTTTATCAAACACTTATAATTCAATGTTAACACATGGAACAACTTTCCCTCCATTATTACCAACTTTACTGAGAACACACCAATTAGTGTGCCCGTTAAAATATAAGCAAGGGCAGTGACATTTTTCAAAGGTTGATTTCAAATGTGCTCAATTAACCATGAATAGCACATGATATGGAATATCATAGTTCAAAGTGAATATGTGCAAGATCCTACCAACAGGGTTATCCAGTTTAAACATGATCATTCAACTAGTTCACACAAGCCGAATTATTAAAGGATGGTTTCCAAGACAGCCAGACATTGACTAACCTGGAGTCCTTAATCACTAGTCCTATGCCCCATGGCAGTAAANCTTAATCACTAGTCCTATGCCCCATGGCAGTAAACTGACCAGATACCGCACCAAGCTCACAAGATGCTCTCTGAAATGTTAACGGTGTGCAATGGCCACGGCTATCCTATCCACCTGTAGGTAAGCAGTGAAAGAAGGAAGGAAGGGCCTGATGTGACCTTGTGTAGTTCACATTTTCTGGATGCACATTTATTTTGGTCGAGTAGGAAACTAATGGGAGCCCACATACTGGAGCAAAATGGCGAGAGGCAAAGTGAACAGATGTCGTAGTAAGTCTGAAAAGTAACCTGACGATTTTCTTCTCATTCCTTATTTTCACTTCACACATGTGAGCAGTGGGCAGGAAAAGCAAAAAACCAAAATATTTTTACATTTGCCATCCTCCAAACCTCTTTAAATATCACCTGGTGAACTTCCTCTCGCTAGGTAGGGATAGACCAGCCATGTGAGCACACCATTTTTACTTTAATTATTGTGTTTGGCTGCTTCCTGCCATTTCTTGGCATGTTTATGTTTAAAGGTATGTAGTTAACCAATAACAAATCAACATATTTCATTAAATGAACTCTCAGATCTTTAATATTTATTTCATGAAATTGTATTATTAAACCTTGTCTGAAGAACTACTTTGTAAAAATTACACTTGCAGCTTAGTTGCTATTCATTTAAACAATGTACTTCTGCAGTGGTGAACTCTGTACTGAAGTAACTGTGCCACCACTACAGGATAATCATTGTTCCGAGCAGATGCACATCACACTCCAGTGGGCAGACACAGATGAAACAACACTTTCTTTCACCTCACTTAACTTTTCTTTGCTTAGCCTCAATGGGCAAGCACATAACAATGGGCAGGAGCTACCCCAGTACATGGCAAACTACACAATGTTAAAATGATTTGGAAAGATGGATAAAATGACTGAATATGACAAACTGCCAGAAAAGCAAATGTGGCACAGTAGAATGAGCTGTGAATATTATACACAACATGTCAAATATAATATTTGTTGAAAACAGCACTTCACATAATGGCCAATGTTACTGGAGTAATTTAAAAGTTACATGNTGTCAAATATAATATTTGTTGAAAACAGCACTTCACATAATGGCCAATGTTACTGGAGTAATTTAAAAGTTACATGAGGCAGTACCTTGAAATACCAATAGACCCTTAGAAAAAAAGAGCTCTCACTCCTAATGTTCTCCCTTATTTTAATTTGAAAATGCAGATGATACACTTACATCCAAACTGGATTTGCTAAATTTGGATAGGTATATACAACATCTAGTAAGAAGACTGTTATACGAGGCACAGATCTTCTTGGCTGCTCAGTGTCAGGCCTATCGGCGAGCAGTACCGAGCTATGTTGCCACATCTATCAAGCGCCCATCCCACCATAATACATGTGCCGTAAAATCTCAACTGTAGTAATATAAATTACACATATTTACATAATGAGGAACACTTGAATATAGTATAAACAGAAATCTGTCAAACACATACAAGATATATTTGGAAGTTTATATATATTAGGAAACTGCCTGGGCAGACAAACTGCTAAATTTTAGGTTCGTAACAAAAACATTCTGACACTTAAATTTACATATTAATAACATTTATCAAATGTTTATGTAATAATTATCCCCTAAAGTAAAACCTTGTTTATCCGGACTAACTGGGACCAAAGGCAATCCAGAAAATCGAAAATCTGGATAATCCGGGTAATGAGCAAAACAAATCCTTAAATAAGCAGACTTACCCTTTATTACGATAGAAAACTATGTTTTGTAACAAAATTACATAGAATTGTTTAAAAGACATTAAAAAAATATAAAAATTACTTTTCACGTCATTTTTTAACAAAGAATTGGTCCACTGTCTTCTGTTTCAATCACGTGTGGCGTTTGAATGAAGCACGGCCACGCAAACGCTTTATCATTAATAGTTCAGCTGGAGCGGTGTCGGGCTGACGCTCCAAGTATGCCATGATGTTTGTCAGCTGGTCCGCAGCATCTGCATGTGCCGTCCGCTGTTGCGGTATGATCGCTCCCTCCTCGTCCACGTCATCTTCTTCCTCACTGTCGGCTGTAGATGGCATGCCGCTACAATTTCTTCTTCTGTCATAGTGCCGTAGCCACCGTCATTGTTGTCTTTCAGCCACTCACTAACGTCTTCCATATCAACATCTGAGCACCCACTTATTGTTCCCAACATTTGCAGAAGGTCGTCTGCAGCCACTTGNACGTCTTCCATATCAACATCTGAGCACCCACTTATTGTTCCCAACATTTGCAGAAGGTCGTCTGCAGCCACTTGCACCAAATCATCGCTTGCCATTTTGTTCGTAGCACAAATAGCTGGCCACAGTTTTTCCATGACTTTTTCAAAGAGCTTTTTGTGATGCAATCCCAAGCGTCAGCAACCATGTAAATAACGTCTTTGATATTGATTGATTTCAACAAATCTATCACACTTTTTTCCCCTTCCTCTTCAATTATTTTACTAAGCAGTTCTTTTCGGTAAACTCTTTTGATGTTTTCAAGGACTCCCTGGTCCATAGACTGCAGCAGTNTCCATAGCCTGCAGCAGTGGGGTTACGTTTGGTGGAAGAAATTTCACTTTAATTCCTCCACTCACGAGTTCTTGTCCTCCCGGATGAGACGGAGCATTGTCCTAGTCATTTTATCGAAAAAGACCATTTGATAAAAGAAAGTGGAATTTTCGAACTTCAGGAACAAAATTATCAAAAAACCAATTCTTAAACAAAAAACTGTACATCCATGCACTTTTTTGTGGTTCACATTTTTTTAGCATTCAGGGATTCTTGGATTTCCCTACAATGACAAGAGGAAACTAGTGTTTCCCTGATGCATTGCCACAAGCCATAGCAGTTAGCCTATTTTTGCTTTTCTTGTAGCCCTTAGCTGAATCTTCAAGCTTTGATGCTAACGTTTTGCTCTGAAGCATCCAGTAAAGAAGCCCAGTTTCGTCAGCATTATAAACTTGATTGGGTGTCAATTCTTCAGATAAAACAAATCGTTCGAAGTCCTTTTTAAATTTTTCTGCAGCAGCAACATCACTAGACAAGCTCTCTCCAATCAGAGTAAGTTGGTGAATACAGTGTCAGTTTTTAAAACGCTCTAGCGACCCCTGGCTAGCAGTGACTTCTAGGTCAGGATTCAGTAATGTTTTGTTTAAACTCAAAGCTTTTTGGGCCAAGATCGGTCCAGATATATGCAAACCATATTCTCGCTGAGCACTGTACCACATGAATAGTGCGTCATCTAATGCTTCATTTTTTGCTTTTTTGCCGTTCCTCTGTTTTCCAAACTGTCTTTACATATTATTTTACAACAAAAATTTTCAATTTGTTTTCTTTGCTTTTTCCGGTTGGACACTATTGAAGTTCCAACTCCCAATTCAGCAGCTTTTTTTTTTTTCAATGCTTCTCCTTTATCAATTGGAGTAATAGCGTCTAACTTTTTATCCATTGAAACTACGACCTTCTTTTGCTTCGATGCCATTTTAAACTTGTATGTACACTACAATACACTCCCAAACACTTTGATAAACAAAAACAATATCCAGCTGAACCACACACGATAAACAAAATTACAAGTGCTGTTTGAAAACAGTAGGAAAACTGAGGAGATTGAGGGAGGGGAAGTGATGGGTAGGGATTCAAGGTGAGTCAATCCACTTTATTTACATATTATCTACGTGAACATTAAATTAAAAACATCCAGATTATCTGGAAATCCGGATCAACGAGGGCCGAATTAACGAGGTTTTACTGTACTTACAGTTGTGTGTAGCATTGAAAAAATAATTCATGTTTGTGTTTTGTATTGCAGCTTGAAATGGCAGCACAAACTCCTCATCCCTGCCCAAACAGTTGTAATGCTATTCTTTTCCATTACAAACTTCCACCCATCATTTGATTTCTTATAACAAAAACAAACACTTTGAAAAAATCTTGTCGTGAACTTGCTGAAAACGCATAACAATAGCATAGCTGCTGTAATTTTTTTGTAGGAACTTTCCCCCTTATCGTATAATTCTACCGCCACTCTCAGAAGACGGTCTTTGTGAAAATCATTAAAATATGTAAATAGTTTCCTGAAAAATCTTTTTCTCCTAAGTGACAAAAATAGTGCTTTCGATGTAGATTGCATGTAAGTTGCATTTTGCATTCCTCAGCAACACACACACTTGCTGTCAAACTGTTAATTTGTTTAAAATTTATACTTTGGCAAAATTATTTTTTCTATATTAAAAAAAAAAAATGTTTGTTAACCACTTTCTTTCCAACCACGTATGCTAACACAAGGTTTACTTGACACCATAATTTCAATGAAAATTTTACACACAAACAAATGAAAAACAGTGAGGATTGTTCCAAGCCCGTCGCGCTACTGGCCACTGGGATACAGGCTAGAGTAAACACCAGAGGCAGCTGATATGTTACACACTATCTGTGTCGACTGAGCACGAGTAAAGACTTTGTTAACATCTGCTTATAAAGCAAAGTGGAAACATTTAGATATATCTACGAAGTATGGGAGAATGAATAATATTCTTTATTTAAAAAATAGGCGTGAGTTCATGCATTCCAGAACAGTGTAAAACACTAACGGATAAAGATACATGCAGACGTGGGATTTTCACCTTCTTGTTCAGCAAAGTGAGCCTCTTGCAAAAAGACTCAATTTTAATGAAATCATTCACAATTTTTTGAGTGCAACTGCGAAACATTTCGCTCGACTCACTGTGGCCACTGTAACACTGCGAACTAAGCAACAGCGCGCAGATGTGATTGGCTGCTGGTACCAGCTAGTGGGAGGAGCGCCACTGATAGACTAACCTCGAGCGGCCAAGAAGTTATGTGCCTGATATAGCAATCGTTAACTAACCAATTGTTTTACACTGCAAACATATCTATCTTAGTTTACATAATTGTATACATCAGTGAATGGATTGCTACTATAATTTTTCTGTTTTCTTTTATTCCACATAAATCCACTGGCCACTAAGTAACCTCAAGACTGTCACCTGGCACCAATACTTTAATTATAACATCTATCGTAGCAGAGCTAACATTTCCGACAATTCTATTTAACTGGCAATTTTGATACACAGTTTAAAAAAATTACAGTAATTGTGAAAAATGAGAACTGATACTGTACCCACTTAATAAGAGGGTCGTTAGAAACATAAAGTACCTTAAAGAAAAAGAAAAGGTTGTCTCGTGATTTTGTGCATGGTATTTACATTCTAATAACACATGTGCTATTCTCCAGAAAAATGTAAGGTTACCAGATTTACAATATAATTTTGTCCATAATTTTGGTACTAATTACAGATTTATAAAACTAAAAATTAAGTTTAGTAACAATAAGTGCTATTAATTAGTTGTCAGTCGCACTGTTTTAAATATAATGTATGTATTTTTTCTTTCCAAATTATTGTTCCCTTGGTGCATCCCTACCCATTCTTGAGAAGAATAAGTGTTGAAAATTCTTTGCGATGTTTTGCTGGGAATAGCTAATGTAAAAGCATTATAAAATNTCATAATAAAATATAGAAAGCGAAGGCACATAAACTGAACAAATTATTTCCAAAGAGGGTTTTATAACTTTGTCCAAACATTTATTCTCATTTTGCTGGCCTAATCTGAAATTCCCTTTATAAATGTACCATAACCTAATGTGTAAGGTGCTATCAGCAGATTACTCCAAACAGCACATGAATCAAGAAGTAACCACAATTTTGAGAAGTTACAGAGGCTGGAAATTGGGCTTCACCAAACTCCATTTCAAAATATTTTTTTGGTCATCATTCCCTCATCACTCAAATAATATATGTACACATTCATGTTACACATTTATCTGTTTAGGTATGTTACTATTTAGATGAACTTTTAAAATGAGGCTAGGTATTTAAAATACCCCACTGAAGTGCTAGTTTTAGTGGGAAACTTTGACAATAACCACCGTGTTCTCATCCACATGGATTTCATTCCCCTGGTTTGGTCAAGCCAGGGCAACTAAACTAATGCCTCGATTGTGATAATATGATTTGGATAATTTATCTATTATAATTGTGTGGTTTAAGTACCATTTGCAACAACTTACTTACTTTATGGTGTTCCACCATCATGCACTCGTGTAACTGCTGTGAGTCAGATTTTGAAGATATAATGAGACACAACTGATCAAAATTAGGCTCAGTGGTGATTTGTGTTTTTCTTTGTTTCAGAAAGTCTAGAACACAAGAGCTGATATAACAGTTAAAAAGCAGCATAATGAAGAAAAATTGGACAAAGAGAAAAGTATCAAAGACTTGAAGCAGATTGCAGTATAAGAACATAAAAAAAAGGTCAGGTCAAACAAGTTTTGAAGATGACAGAAAAAGAAACTCATATAAAATAATTGGAGGAAAAAATTTATAAAAAAAAAAACCTATAACTCCAAGAAAAGCAGGGAAAACACCTGTTATCCATATTTACCAACAGAGTTCTGAAGAAGTTACATTGTAACAAGAAGCTTCCCTCTTGTCATGCAGAAAGACTGCAACAAGGAAAACGTATTGCAATATAAGATTTATAAGAGCAAATGTCAGTCTCATGTCAATCTATATATGTAAAAGGAAAATCTGACTGACCGACCATTGGTCCTAGAAACATAATATTTGGAGGAAACATTTATTATGTAATGTAGGCAGCCACTAAGGAGTGATTTTTCAAAATTCAACCCCTAGAGGGATGAAATGGGGGTTCAAAATTTGTATGGAGAAAAAATGCCTTGACTCGACCATTGGTCCTAGAAGCATGAAATTTGGAGGAAACATTCATTATGTGCTAAAACTACTGAAAATTTGAGATTACATCTGAGAGGTGAAGTGTCTGCCAGTCAATCTTCAGACCTCCTGCTCAATATAGGAAACAAAGATTATTCAGAAACAGACAGCATGATAGCTATCCCTGCGAAGATGTGCACTATATTAACTACAGTTCAGGAGTTGATAGCAAAAATTCATCCAAACTTTGCCCAGATACTGTAAATGCCTATGGAATCATGAAATAGCTATTCCGGCCCCATTGTTTTGAAAAAAACATTTAAAAAATCACCCTAGGAGTAACAAGTCAACCTGTTTTTTAAATAACATGTATACCAAAAATACATAATACTGTAATTAACTTTAATGGGCTGTACATAGTTGAATGTTGATGTGGAAATTGTGTTAATTGCAGTGATTTGTACTGTGTCATATTGCATATTAACATGGGAATCGAAGAGCTTGCGTACTGCTGGCGTTTAGCCGTGTCAAATGCAGAAGATCTAACCAAACTAAACATAACTTCACAATATGTTGCAGTAATAGTTTTTACTTTGTGTTCAGTTACTGTGATCCTATGTAAATAATCTTCAAGCATAGCCCCCTCGCACTCAAAAATAATGTTCAAGTGCAGCCAAACGTCACATGCTGTGCCGAGCCAGAGACATCAGCACCAGCAGGGGAGTAAATCCCCAAAAAGTGATTCAAGGCATGCCGGCAGTATTTGCAGTAGTGAGCACGAAGCACTCTAACATCAGCAAAGCTTGGAGTTCCATGCAAAAAGAATGTTATGTAAAAGGGATTACTTATTGTGAAGTTATATATTATACATAGATGTTACTAGTTTTACCACACTTTCCCTAATCTTCATAATAGAGCTTCCCATTATCGCATTTCATGGTACAGTAATCCCTCTGTATTTGCAAACTCAGTATTTACAAATTTGTTTATTCACGTGGAAATAACTGTAACCATTTATTCAATACCTGCAAGTAAAATTTACATATTCACTTATTTGTTTTTTTTTTATGCGGCACACAAAACATTATATTGCTGCCACACACAATGGTAGTGTGCATCACACCTACTTATCATTATCAACTAGCGGCCACTTGGTAACAGAACACATGTTTCTTATGTCTTTGTGGTGACCTCTACTAGCCTTACCCCCTAAACCCTTTCGGTTAGTGAGTGACAGTCGTGATGGCTCCAAAACGCAAAGGAAGCAATTGTGAGCCTGTTTCTAAGTAAAAGAAAGTGGGTTTACATCTAATTTAAAAAACTGTAATTACTAGATAAGTTGGAGAGCGGTTCTTCGGCAAGTGCGGCAACACATGAATACAACATGAATGAATCTACTGTGCGTTCCATCACAAAAAAGAAGCAGAAACTAGCTAGGGGCAACTGTGTATTTAGAGAGTTTGTTTTTGATTGCAGTTAAAATAAAATGGTATGATACAAAATAAATTTGTATCTTTCTAATATTTAATTAAATGAAATTACTAATTATAATAAGATCCAACATAGTTGGTGATAGGTTATTATTAATCAAATTACCTACAATTTAGCTTTGTGTTGAAACAGACTACTAGCCACCTTAAGAACAAAATAAATTTTTGTAACAAGTTAAAGTAATTAGAAGTCAGAATGTTTCTTTAAATATTTACTAGTTAAATTTTAGAAAAGACTATCTTTCGAAGGGATATGGTGTAAGTATGATTAATATGGAAGCATCTCTGCAGCAATTAAAGCAACCCAAGTTATTGCTAAATTACGACTTATCTGCAGGCTTATATATCTGCTCGTATTGTGGCATCGGACATAAGTTTGATGGTAGGTATATTGATGAACCACTGAACGAGTGTGGTATAAATTCAAGCATGTCTGTATTAAGCAGATGATTCCAAGTTAATTATCCAATATCGTGACCCTCGATAATGTCTTGATATTTAACAGCAACATAATTTTCATAGTATTAAAATGTTTATTGATTCAGAATTGAATTTTAAACTTTTCACTTCAGCTGAATAAAATATGCCTTGTAGATTTACTTTTTGTTGCTTCAAAACTTTTATAACCAACAACATAACAAAAGACTAATTTCACGGGTCAAAATTAAATAGGAATTATACCAAGGCAAAGAAAAAAATCTAAACTCAAATTTTAAATGTGTGCAATGTCTAGCAATGCCATTTTAATGCTTTGCTTATGTTTTGATGCAATTTAAACCAGACAAAATTTGTTAAGCCGGTGTAAAGAATAGCAGCTTTTTTGAAGGAGACGCCTTAACTGTTTCATATTTAGGAGGGCGTAATGATAAAATAAGCACAATGTCGAAAATAAAATAGAAAATATACGAGGAGTTTGTTAGCTTTGTTTACGTCGGATGCCATGTTGTATAGTCCTGTTTGCTGTGGATGTGTAGACGTTACCGTAGGTTAGTTGCAGTTTAGATGCAATACAGTGCAATTCGTGGCGAGTGGAGTATTGCTGTGCACGTGAGTTGTGATGCCCGANATTCGTGGCGAGTGGAGTATTGCTGTGCACGTGAGTTGTGATGCCCGAATCCGACCGTGCGAAGACCTGTGATTTAAGAATGGAGTGTGTAAGTATGAGTGCTTCTGTGCGTGACAGTAGTCTATGTGGCGGATGTTACCTGGACGTTTGCCAGTTTGTTGAAATTAACGTTGTTTGGCCTACCTAGGTGAGTAAATTCACTGTTAGAAATTTTGGGATTTTCGGATCTAATTTTGTCAATTTAGGATCGTTAGATTAAAACAGTTAAATCCTAGGTTAGACATTTTGTCAATTTAGGATTCAATCTAATTTTGGAATTTTAGGATGGTTCGATTATAACACTAAAATTCTAGGTTGGATAAAAATGTAAAATAGTGATTCACTCATTGTGGGGTTAGGTTAAATCAGGTTAGATGGGCACATATTAAGTAATTGGGTGGACAGATTTTAAATTGAGGTGTTTTCATATTTTCTGTGGGTGTACTTTTTTGTGATTTTACCCCACAATTTCCCTGATCATCATAGCCCTCCCCACTATCATTTTTGTGGTTTGTAATCATAATAGCCCCTAGTAAATTCGTGTTCTGTGTAATTAGTGGAGTCAAAATATACCACTTTTCGGGATTTTTGTTATATTTTCGGAAAAACCGCTATTCTTTACAATTATCATTTTGAGTTGACAGATGATTGGCCTTGCCTTTTTTAGTATTTAGCATATCACAGAGTAATAGTGGTTGAATTGGCAGTGGACAGTGATTTTTTTCNTGGCCTTGCCTTTTTTAGTATTTAGCATATCACAGAGTAATAGTGGTTGAATTGGCAGTGGACAGTGATTTTTTTTGCCATAGTAATGATGTTAGGTCACATACCAATTGTAATAGACTAAATATACAATGCAGTTTAAAGTTAATAAATCTTTTTGGCACATCACATGGTAAGAATTTATTTGTACATTNTGGCCTTGCCTTTTTTAGTATTTAGCATATCACAGAGTAATAGTGGTTGAATTGGCAGTGGACAGTGATTTTTTTCGCCATAGTAATGATGTTAGGTCACATACCAATTGTAACAGACTAAATATACAATGCAGTTTAAAGTTAATAAATCTTTTTGGCACATCACATGGTAAGAATTTATTTGTACATTNAGACTAAATATACAATGCAGTTTAAAGTTAATAAATCTTTTTGGCACATCACATGGTAAGAATTTATTTGTACATTACCTTAATTGTAAGTTAACAAATAGGTGTTTACTTCACTACCGCCATGGAACCAATATTTAGGTTGAATAAGTCATTTTATTTGCATTGTCATGTTGATCCTGTTTTCTGTCACAAGGTGAGTTACTTTAAGTATCTTTGTTAATATTTGCTATGGTAGTAAATTTTAGGTTTTCATTTATTTGATGTTTGCAATGGTTAGGAATTTTCACAGACTAACAACTAGATACAGAAAAGTCAATTCACACAAATTTGTGCCACTCTGCTTCCCAGACAACAAGTGAAATGAGCACCCAGTGGCACATCAATTCACCTCCTTCATACATTTCAATCCCCTACATTTAAAGCAGATAAATTGGTGCAGCCCTCAAACCTCACTTTTCCTACACTTCAGGAAACAGAGTAGTGCAGATATGCATGGGTAATTATTCAGAATAGGGGCTTTTCTGAAAATAAAAGAAAATTCACGGAAAGTGGTATATTTCCACTCTACTAATTACACAGAACAGGAATTTACTAGGGGCATTAACGTATTACCAATACAAACCACTNGGTATATTTCCACTCTACTAATTACACAGAACAGGAATTTACTAGGGGCATTAACGTATTACCAATACAAACCACTAATACGATAGTGGGGAGGGCTATGAAGATCAGGGAAATTGTGGGGTAAATAGTGATTTTTATGTGGGTGTTTTTTTACAAAAACACCTCAATTTAACATTTGTCCACCCAATTTTGTAATATGTACCCACCTAGCCTAACTTAACCTAACCCCATGATGAGCGAATCAATATTTAACATTTTTTATATAACCTAGGATTGTAGAATTTTAATCTAACCTAGGGTTGTAGGGTGTAAATCTAACCTAGGATTGTAGGCTGTTAACATAACCTACGATTGTAGGGTGTTAATCTAACATAGGAGTGTAGGGTTTTAATCTAACCTACAATTTTAGTTTAATATACGATTTTAGGGTTTTAAAAGAACAGTAAAACATACCGGCAGTATATGAATTAACTCACCTAGGTAGGCGGGTACAATTCCACTGTCCTCAGCCATTTCAACTACCGCCGTGCACCTTACCTCACTCGACAAAATACCATGATCTACTAAAACATCCAAGTAACACCCACCACATAGCCGAATATTACGCACAGAAACACTCATACTAGCACCCTCCATTCAACAATCACAAGCCTTCACACTGTCGGGTTCGGACGTCGCAAACCACGTGCACATAATATTCCACTCACCGCAAACTGCACTGTATCCCATACGATGGCGTACTAAGCTATCGTCTTCACGTCCGGAGCCGCTACGTGGCGTTAGTACACTTGCATGGCTATTCAATATGTCGTCAGATGTAAACAAAGCTACCGAACTGCTCTTATACTTTTATCTATTTTATTTAGTATGTTCTACTTATTTACCATTACGCCCTCCATAATACTAAAAAGGTAAGCTGTGCAGAACCCATTAATGTTATATTTGTGGGTCTACGACGTTTCCTTTAGAAAAGCCCCTATTCTGAATATTCTGTTATCTTCTGATGCCTGAAATATGATTTTGTGTGTGTTTATCATTATGTTTTTTATAATTTGGACTCCTTGCATATTCCCGAGATTATTGGGGTGCAAAGGATCAAATGAAATATGAATAAAAAATTGTTACTAAATAATAAATATATAAACAAACATAGTACTAATAAATTTAGGGTACCAAACCGGTAATTTTCTAGATTAGGGGCTTTTCTGAAAATAATTAAAAAAACTCCAGAAAGTGGTATATTTCGACTCTACTAATAACGTAGAACACGAATATATTGGGGGCATAGCTTTAAAATAAGTACAACATATTTTAAAAAATTGAACAAGTTTGTGAGGTGACTGTTTCTGACAGTTTGTTTACGTTTTGAA